>CAMPET010000205.1:112857-128912 GCA_946803715.1 Beroe ovata | reverse complement strand
ATTCTCTCACATTTATCATCGTCTCTTATACACACTCACAGACCGTACACAAAACCACCGTTATTACACACCGTGTGATAATTCTCGGTAAAAGCATGCTAAGAAAACTAGTCATGTGAAAATGCGGTATCATATTATTTGCTGCTCTCAGTTCTAGGCTATTCTCTGATGTGTCATAGTAGCGTACTATACTGTACTTGATGACAGGACAGAAATTCGAGCGATGCTATAATGTTCTAAATATAGCGGGTAAATGCTCGCACTCACTACGTACTATCCTATTTTTGGAGGCTAGGTAAGTTTTTATTTTCGATTTAACACAAAACGATGGGAAAAGTGCGAGTTTTGACCGGATAAATGGGTGAGAAAAGCCGATAAAAAGGTGTAAAATATCAGTGCACCCGAAAGCAAATCACAAAATAACAATGACCTTTAATAACACCCACCTTCTTCTGAGACTGCGAGATGAGAATGAGAGCAAGTTTGGTGTAGTCACTAGTGTTCGGGGCGTCTGCCTCTTTCCCACTACTTCCCGAGCTACCGACGGAAGCAGGGCTGCTGTACCGACTGCTACTCCCCACCGGACTTTGCCGCGTGGGGTAGGGCGGTGTGGGGCAGGGGATGTAGGACGAGGAGGTAGATTTAGGGATGAAAGTGGTGTAGGCTGATGTTGCGGGTGGGCTACACGTCGTCATGGGGATGTATGAGGTCGTCACCACGTTGTACTGTTGTGGTGGTTGTACAGAAGATGATGAGGATGCTGTGGATGAAGCGGAGTTTGCCGACCCCAGGTTCTGATATGCATGGTACAGATCAGTGTTCTGTTCCCACAGACCACTGAACAAATCTTTAGCGACATCGGGTGTACTGACCATTGCTAGTGCCATACCCTCCCTCCTTTCTGAATCTCGTGTTCGTTTGACTGGGGCTTTTCCCTTGGGTTCACCTTGCTTTGGGGACTGCTTGTCTAGTGGTAGATGTCCGGGTCGAATGATAGAAGCAGTTGTAACAAGAGCAAAACAAAGTCTAACTGCAGTAGTAGCAACAACAGCAAATTTGTCTGTGTTTTGTAGTTATATACAGCGCTGCGGGTTTCCTAATATAGCAGCGCTGCACATGCCTTCATTACGTGCCTCGTGACGTCAGCACTCCGCCTTCTCTCACACTGCTATCCCTCCCATATTTGGACGTGGGCTGACCTCCACGCTGTGTGTCACGTGATGCGCCGCGCGCAACTCTCTACAATGCAGCAGTCACGTGACGCGCGCTCTCTCCTCTCACCGCTGCTACGTAACGCGCGCGTGACACTACGACATAGCACTTAGGGAGGCACGTGGGCGCGCGCGTGATGGAACGTGACCGCCGCGTAATCCAATTGTAGAGTATCATGTTATATGGCAGAGGCTCAGGCGTAGAGCGTGGTGATGTAATGCTCTAAATTTAGCTGCTACTCCTGCAGTAGTACAGAGCAATGCTATGTTGTGTTTTGCTGTGCTACCTTTATCCGTTGCTAAGCTCTACTTGACCCCGATACAGCCCCTTTCCAACCACACAATCGTTTGTTTCTTTCATTTCTCCTCTCTTTTCTCTCTCTCACTCCCATTGTGATATATGCTTGACAATCTCTATCACGTGTGTCCATGACTCATGGTTGAGGAATGCATGCACTTGCTCCAACATGTTACTCATGAAGTGGCACTTCCCACCTCAGGTTTTGCTCCTTCATAAAATACGCCCCTGGGAGTGAGCGCAATGATTCTGGCTGGTCTCCATGATACTGGTCTTCATGGTGTTGGTTTCGATAAAGTCAGCCATGTATTTTCGTTTTTTGGATGGAATTGTTAGCTGTGAGCGTGTGTCTGGCTGTGTTTAAACACGTACTACAGGGTGGGTCTGTTATGTTGTCTGCTAGCACCAAGCAATCTGCAACATGTGTGTGTGTGTGTGTTTAACAGGGTGATCTAATGTTGTGTTGTTGATACACATAGTGTCACAGTGTCACACTCCGCGCGTGTGTGTGCAGTGTGTTTGGACTCAGCTGATGCTAAGTGAATTCGGAACAACATAGCAACATAACAGTAACTTAACAACAATGTTGCTGTTGATGACATTGAGTCTGTTATGGAGATAAGATATCAGTGTTTGTTATTGGTTCTTGCTGAGCAAGAGTTAAACTGTGGTGGGAAATAAAGCATCATTAAGAAACATTACCTATTAAGAAGGGCGTGATAGTAAGCTCCCTTCAAGAATGGCATTGAAGAAAAGAGATGCAAGCATTGATAACTAAACAGATTCAAGGATGATCGCTCAACATTGAAACCACTCAAAACTGAAAATAATTCAATGCAGGAGTCAATGCTCAAGTCAGATCCTTGAGACCAATCGAATTTCATTGCTCTCCTGAATTTACTTGCTTCTAAATGCATCCTTCTATAATATTTTGCTCGTTTCTGATGTACATACCCCTCTACTCCTTTCCGTTTATGTTCCTTGGCTGCAAAAGATGCTCCATGTATAATTGGAATGTGTCCAATGTCCATGTCATTACTCCTATGACGTAGTTAGAATAGTCACGAGCCTAACGACTCTGTGCTATTCTAGAACTTTGTACATATAGACGTTCCTCTCATGGGTATCGATTAATCCAGAAAATATAATCAGTGATTACGTAACTCCCAATTATTCTAGAAAGGCCAAGGGGGGAGGAATTTCTCAGTTCTTCCTGTCGTCACTATCGGCTTTACTATATAGTCGAGTTGTCATCGTTGGAATATTCCTGTGCTTTCTGTGCGTTGTGATATGTTGTGTGTCTGCGTTCGAGAACCTACTCCGTGATTCATTACGTAATTTTGGATTAATTTTCAGCGAAATTTTTGGTTTTGGTGATTGACGATTGCGGCGTGTGTCTTGAAACCACCCGGCATTCTATTGTTACTGGTGAAGTAATGAGAACGAATATTGTGAATTGGCCGGGTTTATATAGTTTGATCAAGTGGTTGTTGTAGTCCTGATAGTGATGCCATTATTGTGGTAGATTGGGACAGTTAGATTATCATCTTCTTTGTGGTCAGAGTGCTGCCACCAGTAACTCCCTTCCCCAGTGGAGCTACCCCTTCTCACCTCTCTCTCACTTTCTTCTCTCTCCCTAAAATATACCCCCTTCTTCCCTTTAAAGAGAAGATGTAGGCGGCGCTACTTTTCCTCTTCCTCCCTACCCTCCCTCCCTCTCCCCTCAGGTATACGCTGCACGTGACCTACTCTATCCGATGTATTGGCAACACGTGTTCATTCCAGTCCTGCCAGAGGGTGAGTCCTACCACCACCGGCTGTCCACCGCATTACACCGGCTGTCCACCGCATTAATTATTGATCAGACATGCCAACTATGTACGGTTTTCTTTGAAAGTGCATTGATTGACAGTATTTCCCCACTCTGTGCTATAGTCATGGGTCAGAGATCAGTGATGATAATACTGATTTTCATACTTTTGGCTCCCTCTACACTTTACATGCAGGACTGTTGGATTATGTGTCCGCACCCATGCCGCTCCTCATTGGACTACACAAGTCATTGGAGGAAAGAGCGAGGAAGATATGGGACCAGGAGATGGTCTTTGTGGACCTAGATAGTGATGAAATGCAGGTTTGTGTGTGCGTGTGTGTTTGTATGTCTGTCTGTAAGTCAGTGTGTCTGTGACTGTGCGTGTCTCGTGTCTGTGTCTGTGTGTGCTTGTGTCTCTGTGTTTATCTGGGTGTGACCTAAGTCATCTCAAGGTGCCACCATCTTTGCTCAATGAGGACATGTTGAAGATTCCTCACAGTCTAGAGGAAAGTATCTGTGAGGGTATCAAAGGGATTAAGAAGATGTTTGAACTGGATGATGTGAAACCCCGGATAGGAAACAAACTCGCTAAACTGGTCAGTATGTTTGGGAGGACCACGTGTAACTCATGGAGAAATACCCTTTTTTATTAGGTATCAGACTTTCCCCTATTGATTTCTCATATCCATTTTCATCCATTATTCACGTGATTAACCTCACACATGGATTACCCAAACGTCTCTCCCTCTCAGTTCTGCGTGACACTGGTCGCGATTGTGGGCAACTACAGGGAATCGTGCAAATTTGACAGCTCCAAAGGCAAGACATTTTCCTTTGACAGGGACCACTTCCTCCAATCCCGACCTGGACCTCTACAGGAGTGTGTCGCCAAGTTGTTGCAGTGCCAGCACTTTGACGAGTTTATTCAGGTGAGGGAGAATTAACGTGTTAATGCGAATCACGTGGTTGGTTGCGTGAAACTAACGTGATCCCCACGTGGTTGTTATGACAACCTTTCCACTCGTCATCATCACTCGGTGAGAATAACAAGGATATGATTTCATGTGTCATACTATCGCCCCTTCTCTTTCTCCCCCCGTCATCACCACGTGTCATTGTACAGGAGCGACTGCAGATAATTGCTGGTGTCAAACCACGTGACCCCTATGAGGAGCTGTCAGTGTCGTACTTTCAGACTGGATCCCACAAAAATTTCCTCAAATCGTGGGTCAACGATGAAATATCGGTCAGTTCACTGCTCATTTCTTCAATGACGTGCGAGTCACACTTCGTGCGAGCGTCCATGACTGTCGTCCATGACTGTCGTCCATGACTGTCGTTCAAGAATTATAACATCGGGGAGATTTCTCGATTGGAGTCTCATATTACAATTTTTCCAACGTTAAGTTTCCTCTTAACAATGCCGCAGAATAACACATCTATTATCTCTTACAGAAAGAGTGGAATCCGCAACTAGCGATGATACACAATGGAGCATACGCTTTCCAGGGCCTGATCTCTGATATCAACAGGTACAATGTTACCCCATGATCTCCTCCCTTCCAATCGATATGAACATCTTTCCTACTCTACCCTTCAACGAGTTTCACATTATGAGAGAATCTTGTTGATTTTCTCCAAATCCATATCCACCCACATAACCCTCTCTCCCCTTTCAGTGGTGGAGGAACGAAGGTATCCAACCCCCGGTACAGAGATCAGGTCGTACAGCGGACTGCCCCCACGAAGCCCACTCCGTGGCACTTGTACAAGAACAATGTGACCAACTTGCCCGACTTCCTCCGGGACTCATCGGTCCCTCCTCCCACCATCGATGACAAGGTACTCCATGGTATTGGCATTTCATATGGAATCGGGGGAGGGGGTGATATAGGGAATCAGGGTTTTTCGAGGAAGGGGGGAGAAGGATGTTACGTGACAAAATGTGTTATCTGTTGTGGAACAGGACGTCGATTGTCAAGGCTGTGAATGAGCTGGGTATATTGGTTTTCATGCGGCCAGGGAATATGATTCTGATTACCAGCAGATATAGGACACGTTTTTTCCTGAAAGAAGGAGAATTAAATTGAGAGGTTTTCGACCACGCGGGGCCCCAGGCACTCAAACAGCTGAATATAAATTATAGTGAATACCATGAACTCTGGCAATAATAAGGTATTAACTACATTTCAGCTTTTTAACCTGCTCATAGGAAACTTGGAACATATCAACTCCAACCCCTCTATCAAGTCAACTCCAGTGATTGTAAGTGTGTGTTTTCGTGTGCGTGTGTAGCTGCTATAATTGCTATACCAGCCATGGGTTGCTTGTTATTCGTATAATTTCATCACGTTTGTGTGACGTTTGCACTCTGATAACGCACAATCTCGGTGCGATGCACTTTTTGGAAGCTCGATTTAAGCAACCTTAATATATCACATATTGCTCATTTCCTTTACACCGCTGCAAGGGTTTTTGCTTTCCTGCATTTCTTCATGTTGGGCTTTTTGAAATGAATGCTCCAGCATGCATAATGTTAATATTCTGCTGACAAGCGAATATTGCAATAGTTCATGTTTGATTACAATCAAATACATAGCTCAATGATCACAAAGCCTATTCTGATTATTCCACCACATTGATTGTTGTGCTGTTTATACTCATTTGTGTGCCATGATGACGCCCACAAGTCATGGTCAATTCGACACATGAGATACGAGTAGCCCATCTATTCAGGGAGATGAAGAACGAACTCAGCCAATCCGGACCCACCCCCCTCTCTCCCGACCTTCTCGGCCCACATCCAGCTACAGCACAAGGAGTCTACCCCCTCCCCCCAAATCAGCCAACTCCCTCCCACCCAGCAACACGCTGCCTCGCAACACCATACCATCCGGTCATAGCAACACCACAGCAACCGGTCATAGCAACAGCATAGCAACCGGTCATAACAACAGTCGTCCCTCCACCTCGTTACCAGTGTTCCAACACAGTTCGAAGAGTCTTGCAGATAGCCCCAAGCACGAGGTGACTGTTGGTCAGCTAATCTCGCTTGAGGATGATGTCATGTAACGAGACGCCATCTTTCAACATCGGGAATGTGTTCTGTTTGTGTTATGTTTCGCATCGAGTCGGTGTACAGTGCAGTACCGGATATTAAGATATTAGCTTGCTGGTCAAGGAAATCTTAAGAGACAAAAAGAATAACGAGCACTTATATTTTGGGGCCTAAGTTTGGATGAATGAAAATGTGTCAAGGAGCAATTATAGGATGCAGGAGGAATTAAGAGTTCAGGTTTCTCAGGGGTCTCGAAGGAATAGCGCGGTGTTATCAGTGTCCATGAATGTTCTTCACTATGACGTCTCCTTGGAAGTTTGGAGTTGAACTGAAGATAGTTTGGTTCATTATACGGTATTGTGATTGGTTCTCTTTTACTATCAGCAGCGCTGAGAAAACATGATGACATGTATGTGATGGAATATATTTCGTGAAAGAGGTTCACAAACAGAGCAAGACACCGAGGATCGGCTGATTGAGTTTGCAACGGGTTTAGAATGGGGTTGTGTTTTATGGATGTGAGTTTCCACTCAGATTTGAGAGGAATCAAGAACTTCGCGTCCGAGTATCATGTGCGATTCTGTTGTAGCTGGCAGTTTCGACCAGTGGTTTGATCGTGATTGTTGTTTTGAGAAGTGTTAGTGTAGTTAGTGTAGTTTGGAGTGACGTGAGATATTAAATTGATTTTTGATTTTAATTACGTTTTGTTATGATAGGTTCAATATTATGTTAATTGATATGCAAATGACTGTGCAAGCCTCTATTTTACTTTGCTGAAACTAGCCTCAAGTATGAATTCAAGCCAGATATTACTTTATATTAGGGAACTCACCGATTAGGGAACTCACCGATCACCATTGAAAACCTTGTCGACCTCACACCTAATTGTAAATTGTACAATGTATATATTAATCGGATTATGAGTTAAACTCGTCAATATGTAACGCACTGTCCTATATGATAACTCCGAGAAAAGTTGTTTGAGCTGTGATCGCTCCCTGCTTGCCGATTCAACATGCTGTACACTACAGATGCAGCAGCATTGCACTTATCATGCGATTGTAACATGCTCCTTCCTCATTCTCCTCTTTCTCTCTGAGTTTTCAGTCATTCTTTGTACGAATACTTTTCATGGTAGTTTTAACTTTGAGTAATATATAGGTTCTGTCTGAGCACAAATTTCGAATATTTGAAATTAATTTTAATCGAGATTTGCATCTCTCGCTCTGATAGACCGACAATTGTAGAGCAGTAAGCTGTGTCAGATGTGATCAGACTGATCCGGTAAGAAGATGTCGTCTGTGCCGGGAACCCCTGCTCCACCCACCTCCCCAGCAACTCCAGTCCCTGCTGTGGAAACAGTAGAAGCACCAGATGCTGCGGTACCACAGGAGAACTGTGTTGATCAGACGGAGCCTGTCACGGTGCAGCCTCTCAATGGATATTCAGACGGTGGACCAGGTAGGAAGTCCAACTGGCGTTGCCATGGTAATCGTTGTCATGATGATTAATGTTACAGCTGTGTAGTTACAACCCCGTTCACTGAACAGAGTTCACAACGATACCAGCGTCAACACCCCTTCCAACTGAAGACCCAGTTCTAACAAAGCCAGCAGAGGAAGAACCGCCAAAACCAACATGGGCTCATGGACTCTTTGGCTGCTTCGACATGGACGTGAAACTACGTGAGTTATTCTCTAGGTCCTAGGATACATCCCTGAGTGTAAACCTGAGTGTAGCCCTGGATATATCATTGAAGTTTATACATTTTTGATCCTTAGAGCAAGTGAGGAGCTCTTAAACTCAAATACTCTTTCCTTCTTAGTTGGTCTTTCTCTCTGCTGTCCATGTATCACATTCGGAGCCAATGCTGAACTACTTGGAGAGGACTGGATGCTGTACTGTTTATTCTGTATCCTGCCGGGGGCCACCTGCTACTTTGGACCATACATCAGACAAAAAATACGAAGAACTTTCGAAATTGAGGTAAAACACGTGGTCGATCGTAATATGTCAATGATGATATGATGTCAGATTGACCATATGATGTCAGATATGATGTCAGATTGACCATGACTGACGTATTAATTCTCACTAGCACTATGGCATCTTTTCTCTCAGTAATTCTGACCTGATATTTCATCACAGGGGACGGACCAAGACGATGTCTTATCATATCTGTTCTGCCCTTGTCTCTCCATCATACAAGAGACCCAGCAGCTGAAATCAGCTGGTATGAAGCCAGGAGGGGAAGCTATGAATAGGAGTCAATAGATTGTTAGTCAGATATAGCTTCAACTGGTGATGCATACGACAAAAAAAGTGTACAAATGATCATGATGCTGCTAAAGGATCTTATCTGAAGATTTCTTGGTACTATTTTGAAATGACACCGTTTGCCGGGTATAGAGGACATGGACGTTATGGACAACTTGTTGGACGTTGGGCTTGTTGGACGTTACTCGACTACAAGATCACCAATTATCAACTCATAGAGATCAAGTCCAGCGTACAAATCCTGCTACTATTACTGTGATTTTCATGCTGCAGTCATTTTTGCCGCCATCTATTTGCCGTTTTCTCAAAAAGTTTTATCTTTCGTACATTGTGAAACACAAGTTATACTGGATTGCGAGTTCAATGGCCATTGTTTGATAGAATGCATTCTTCATGAGTATTATTTTATAGAGGAGCAGCCGATAAATCCGGCAAGTTTCGCGAAAGTTTAAACTGTCTTAACAATATTGTTAGCAGAAGTAAAACTCAAAAACCTTCCCACATAAATGTTTACCACTTCATAAATAACCACTGATAATATTCCTTAAATTTCAAGTTTATCACATAGAATTACTCAGTATTTACAAATAAATTAATCATATTCATGCTACCTATTGCATCTGTTAAGATATCGATCACACACAGTACATAGTATATACCCCTGGAGTTCCGTCATGCCCCACTAAACTCGTACAAAACATGAGAATTATCCACAAAGTGTTCAAGGTAACATCTCTGATTGATCAGACCAGAACCATACTCCTCATACTCAGCCCTACTCAGACTAACCCTGTTAAATGTCCCAAGAGTTCCCAGGACCGAGCCACCCACCCACGGCATGAAACGAGCCTCTGGAGTGATGCCTGACTTCACTATACTTGCCGGTGTTTCATGTAATAAACTCTCCAGAGTATCCCTGAACCCCGTGGTATCTGTTGTTCCCCCTGAGAGGACAATGTCTGTGGAAGTCCCTTCCAGGAAGGAAATAGCTTTTGTTATTGAGGCTTGAAGAGAGTTTGTTCCAGTGAATAACTTGTCATAGGGTTCTGTGAGCTGTGTAGGCGTGAGGGTGATCGTAGTGCTATCTGGAAGTGTGTAGGAAGCTGGAGACTGTTTAGCTGGATCTGTTTTTCTAAGAGAAACGCTGCAAACTGTCTCCTGAAATTCTTGACATAATTTACTGAGCTCATGTCAGGAAATCAGTATGCAAAAGTTGGACAATGAGATAATTATCAGACCTTGATGTCATTTGCGAGATCCCTATGGATTGCTGAACTTGGTCGGAACCCGTAGGAGCTGAGCGACATCAGCAGACGATCAGTTATGTCGTTTCCACTGTAGTCCAAACCAACCATTCCATGAGGTAGTGACTTTCCTGGAGATTAGTGACTTTCTCGGAACAATGAATAAGATCTATCAATCTGGATGAGAACTTTGGCAACTACTCCTTCTCTTGAAGGTTATTCGAAGGAAAGGATATGAAATTGCCAACACGAGCAATTTATCGTCACACCAACCCTGGATGAATGGTTGCACGGAGCTCTGTCCAGCTCCAATGTCAACCACAATGCCTGATGTCCTGCCGCTCGCATAGAGGGAAAGTACACTCTGAGTGACGAGCGAGAAGCGAGGAGCACCAAACTCCTCAAAGAAAATCTCCGTCTTCATTTCTCGAGTTCGTGGTGGCTCTGCTGTGGATTCTGTCAATAGGATGGAGTGGTTTGATGGGTCTATGTTGAGGTAATCCCTCAGCACTCCTCCCCAAATCTGTGGAGGAAGCCCATTTTTGTATTAGATGGATGATTTGCAAAAGTTGCATAACATTTACAAAAGTTGCATTGCATTTGGAAGCTGATTATTGAGCAGAGCACATCTTGTAGTATAATAACCTTGTGCATTGCCTCCCAGTCTGTGATTCTACCTCTCCGAACAGGGTGCAGTAAGGGAGTACTGCTTCTCCTGATCAGTGCTTCGCATCCTATGTGGTTCCCATCATCATCTGATACTGCTGGGCCCTGGGGAAAGTCTGATCATTTACGGTATAAGGATCCAAAAACTATTGCTTTGTGGTTTTAGAGGGGACAGGCCTGGGTATGATACCCAAGTCTACCCAGAATACAAAAGTAAGATCGAATATAATAGTACCTGGCTTCTAATTCTACCAGCTGTTCGATTACCCACTACTGTGGGGAGGACAAGCCTTGGCAAACACTCCCCACTGAATCCAGCTTTTGTTGAACGGGTTCCACAGTCTAAGACAACAACTTCACCCATTATTTCTTATCATCATGTCAGCGGCTGTTACAGCGGCTTATCATGTCAGCGGTTGTTATCGTAAGTAGAGTGCTGCAGTAACACCAGACTACAGTAGCCTGGTGTTATGTACTGCAACACTATACTTGCGATAACTACTTCAATAAAGCAATAATCATCAAGTGTTTACACACTACTTTCATGCTATGGAAAAACTGTTCGGATCTCTTGAAATAAAGCACAATTATAGTTGGATTATATTCAAAAGATACCCCTTTAATAATGTCTTGTTCCTGAGACGAAGAGTAGGTATTTATAGAATAATGAAATTGTGCATTATTATAGATTTCTCGTGTTGATCATCTATAATCTCTCCCATTAACAAGTCATTTGCGGAGTGGATAATCTATTGTTTTGATTTCTCCGAAAAGGGGATTGTTCGATTCTCCTCATCAGTGGACTATAAAGCATGGGAAATGAAAATTCATCCCCAAATACCTTAACAGCTTGCACATCACTCGGCTCATTTCCAATTGTAATGAATACCGAATTGCCATGAAATAACAAAAAGTCAACAGTGAAAAGTCAACAGAACTAAAAACTCGAACCAAATATTGAAAAAACTGTTATCAGGCAATTTGTAGGTCATAGAATAGACTTTGAGGTACGGAGCTCTATTCAGACCATGTAAGCAATTAGAGCGATGTTCGAAGAGTATGTTATCATGAAGAATGTGATGTAATGAGACAGTTTTTCCTCGCCTCACAATTATGACAGTAATTACGGCTCCCTCTAAAGATAACCTGAACGATTATCAAGAAAAATGACTTCTCCGGGGTGTGCATAGGTATAAAGCGCAAAACAAAGTCCAATTTTCCAAACTCTGTACTCATATTGCCCGCAGAACACTCAGATTATGAATGTATCAATATATTCAGCGATGTGCCTGGATATGTGTTGATAAGGACGAAATTCTTGGCAATATATGTTTCGAAGTTATAGTAAGGATTGATGGAATTGTTAAAGATGCAAGAAAGACTCGGTTAGGTTTCTCAGGACAGTTAGAATACATGCTTCAAATGTACCTTATCTTATTACACAGAGCATGTGATGGCTCAGTCGAACCTATTAATAAATTTATAATTTGATTTGAGTGCCTTTAATTATCCAGCATGCTTTCATTAGACTCATTCAATATACTCTCAGTGATTTATCAGAAAAGAATTAAAGTTTCATAAATAATTATTGGGTAGATTGATTCAACTCTTGGATCTATTATTGACATGCCTACTAAATTTCAAAACGTTATAGGTTCTTCCTATGAATGAGGTCCAAAACTTCTCTTCCACACACAGAGTCTGACATACTTCTCTCCTGTGTTCACTGACATGAAAACAGGAGTTATCATGGAGACATGACTATGCTGTGTTATGCGTTTGTCTTTTATCATGAACACAAGGGAATAAACAAGAAATACAGGAAAAATGTTAATCAGCTAAACTTGGAGTGATGACAGGATAAAAACAATGATATAAAAAGCGACCTACATAATATCATGAAGACAATGCTGAACAGAAATGAAAAAAACTGCTCAACTCCAGCTGAATGATGTCTATTGTCTAATAGAGTATTAAGACACACGCACACAGCAAGCAGAATATTCACAGGTCAAATAGTGAAACAGTTTTAGTGCATGATTCATCATGTTATTCAGATTGAGATGGAAATATGATTTGAGCTTGCCATTGTAATTTAACGCAATTATAAATCAGGTAAGTGGGGGATTGGATCACAGAAGGATTGAACCAAGCTCTGTACAATGCTGAGAATTTTGTCAGGTAAGAGTTTAAACCTATTCAGACTAGATTTGGTATTTTTATGTCCTAGGAAAGTGCCTAGGTTTTCACGAATATATAAATTTAAATGTAGGACATCATCTAAGNTATGTTGCAATTTGTAGGCATTGCAGGACCCACGGTAATCAGAACTCGGACAATTTTTATATAGGTCAGACTCTCAACTCTCTTATGAGTAGATGTAATGGTCATAGAGATAAATTTAAAGTTCAGAAATTTGATCAATCGGCACTCTCAATGCATATTATGGATAAGCATCCAGAAAACTTTGGGGATAAACTCTTGAACTTTGACTTTGGAGTCGTTAAGTCAGTGAATCCATTAGATTTAGATAGAGTCGAAGATTGCTTCATATTCACAACCAAAGCCGATTTAGTTGGACTGAATAGATATAAGGTTACAAGATGATTGATTTCTCCTCTACTAAAGAGGTACTTTGTTTGTTGCAAATTTAATGTTTAATGTTTTGGCCGGTATCACTCTCCTTTTCTTTTTTGTTAGCTTGAGTCCATAATATCGCCTTACTTTACAGTTACTATATTCTCCCCTTTCAAGGTCTCTGCCTTCCTGAGATCCTAACCATTTTTATCATTTAGCTTATGATACAACTTATGGCGAGAGTCCGAGGGACCTAGTATCATATTGTGTAGAGCGTGGTGACTGGTCTATAATAAAATAAAATAATTCAGTTCAAAGAACCTTTTGTTTTGTTTTATTCTTCATTTGATAAACTGCCAATAATTATACTCAACTCTGATGCCCCTGGTACTACACCCTACATAACACACAGCATAATAGGGAGATACTTGTACCACATTAGGTACCTTGAGGGTTGGTTCAGAACACACAAAACAACTTTCCTCCATTTTATTGACTTAATTTCTGGGAATCGATTGATATCTATACCTACCTTTTCGTGGTATATTCGAAGTAAAATTCAGGAATCAGTATCAAAATTAAACATACCGGTCTGAGATATTTTAATCACTATCAAAGTAGGATAAAATGATAAAATACAGAATTGTCTAGTAAGTCATACATGTAAGTCATCCATGATTCGGTTCATTGCAGATACATTGTTGCTGGATTTTGTAATTATGACTTGCATTTTCAATGACAATCACAATAAAGCTCTGAAGTCACCATTTTCAACTTGCACTGTCTACATAAGCGTCATAGAATGGGAAAAAGGTAAAGATGGCTGTGTAAGAAGTCCAAATGATAATAGGCAGTATGCTAAGGCCTGCAATAATGCTGACGTTGGAGTAAAACACGACTGACAGCAGTAGGAGCAGCCAGAGGACACAAATTATGATGAAGGAGTAAAGGATAAAGTGGCCCACTATGAGAAGAGCAGGGTAACCGAAGGAGAGAAGGAAAACCACCAGTCCAAGGGATAGGTAGGGCAGGAAACGTTTGCATCCCTTCACGTACCAAATCCAGAAGAGGGAAAACCCTGTAGCAACACTTACACCTAAGGGAAGTTATTGTGATGGCTTGTCAAATTGTTCATGTCAGATGATATGAATATAACTCTACCACACCGGCCTGTGATTTGACTGAGTCGGAAGAATGTAAACTCACCGCACCAGGCTCCACCGAAAGTGTAGAAGGGGAGTTTCAGGGGACTCTCCAACTCTATCTCATACCACTTGTCAGGAGAGTACATGAGACAAGCTGCCCAAACTCCAGCACACGCTAACCCTGCACAGGGAATTGCCATCATCAGCTGGGTTAATGGGGCACATTCTACACGCCCCTCGGAAAAAGGTCTTTTCAAAATTGGAATGGCTCCAGGAGGAAAACAACTTGTCACAATTTCTGCAGTACACAGCATGACAATGATCAGTTACAAACCTGGAAGGAAAACGAAGATAAACCCCACGACAATCTTGACTGCCACCCGATCATCCTTGTGTGCAGGACTTGATCGAGCCTCGTACAAGCTACGACGAGAGGAGTACATGATGTTGAAGAAAGAGAACAGAAAGAGAAATACTTTGTATGTATATGATAAAGAGTTTTGATCAGAGGTTATATATATAGGTAGATGTTTAGCATCGCTGCAATATGTTATGTGAGTGTGTAGTAGAGTAGTTAGTAAAGGAGTAATGATAGTTCTATACTATGTGATTTCACAACATATATACGATTCTTTAAAGATCAATAGTAAACCTCTGACATATTACTGCTGATGGTCTATCTGATGTTTACCTGTATAATTGTGTAGGTAGGTATATGATGGATAAGTAGAACCTACAAAGGTACAATGTAGGTACATGATCAATTTCTGTTTGTTGGATGTGTGTACTGTGTACCTATTATTTATTCGTCATAAAATATCAGTAGAGTGATACATCATTGGTTTGATACACTTGAATGTGAGTCACATGATATCCAAATGTTTTGTTTTCCTTCTTTATTCTGATGGCAGATATCTCATTACGGAAGCGATAGAGAGCTAAAATTCGATCAGGAATCGATTCAACGTCCAAAATTACATGAATTAATGGCTTTTATGTTGGAATCGACCAAAAAAACTCATCCTATTTCTGATATCAGTAATTAGGATCAGTGGAAAGTCTTATCAATGATGCCTACACTTTTATTCTCTATTTTTCAAGGTCTCTAATGGAGACTAAGGGGGAACCAAGGACACATTGTACTTAATACACTGTACATTATACATTGTACATTATGATTGTCATACTATCACCTCATTCTGTTGTAGGTGTGAGTTCCATTTTCATGTTTCTCCTCGTCTCCACTGTCCGCCCCTACTGATACCTGCATACTGACACGGGAGTCAGTTGTCAGCAGAGAGCCCGTCATCATCGGCGGTGCGGGAGCAATGGTGACAGTTTGTTAACAGCCTCTACGACTGGATAACATTTGTGTTCCTTGGGAGTGGGAGAATGTTAGAATTAGGTAATTGATAATAGGAATTAGGATAAGATATGAAACGAGTAACTCAATTCACAGCTTTGACCAAGTCCCAGGGAGATTCCGAAAAGTGAACACATCCCTTAGTTTTTACATGTGAGTAAACTCAAATTCGACCGTATGAGGTTGTCTTGTAAAGCAATTTGGCACGCTGAACTTAGGAGGGAGAGAGTGATATAATATGCAGGTAGGTACTGAAGGAGTTGATTACAACCAAAGGAAGTTACCATTTACCTAACAATGTTGCAACTATATGAACACTGCTGAGAGAAGAACTATTATCCACCTAGCTGCTATACAATATGTAGACACTACACACAAACACACACACGCACGCACACACACA
>CAMPET010000205.1:101308-112839 GCA_946803715.1 Beroe ovata | reverse complement strand
CACACACACAGAAAACACTCATGTATACTGCAGTACCAAGTGTCTCCCATAACTCCTATGAATGAGAGGTACAACGAGGAATCATGTAACATATAGACTGTAGAGATGCATTATGTATAACTCAGTGCTCTTTTCTTAGCCCAGCTGTGTTTGGATCGTGACCGGGGATGGGAGGGTTTTGTGACCACAGTTATATACGTGACACTGAGAATATTCCTTTACTGTGACTCTAATTGTGAATATTCAAATTGAATCAGCCAGCATGAACTGGTAGAATTTATCGCCCAATATGTAACCGATGCCGGTCAGATGGGTCTTATGCGATGGCTATAATCAAGAGCCTTTTCACTCGGTAGACTGTAATAGGTAAGGCAAGAGCAAACAAAGAACACATACCCTCAATCCGTATGACCATCGCTTAGAACTCCCATATATATATAGTTCCACTATCAGTATCATGGAAAAAGCAAATAATCAGGCCTATTCCCGCTAACAACTCAAACTGACAACGCTATATTTTCAACCCGAATTTAATTAAATTTCGAGTAGAGCTGGCTCGCAAAAGATGGACAATTATCACTGCTGCCGATGGGAAGAATGAATATTTCAACAGGAATCAGGCACAAGAGTGTACACTGTACAGACAGGATGAAATAGGGTGGATTAAATAATTTATACATGCTGTGTGCTACTCTGATAGTACAAGACTACAAGCTATTTGATGATAAGAATATGGTGGGGTAAAAATACAAGGCACACTAACACGGGAGACGTATGACAAGACTCGCAGGAAGGGAATAGCTCATTCTGAATCCTGTTCCCTATGTTCTACAATGTAAAGTCATTACCCGGGGTCCTTCATAATAATATTCAATAAACCTATTACAATGAATTATATAGCTGTAAACCGATACCTGTTGCGATACCTGTTGATTCCAATGTACCACTACCAAAAAGAGTCGGTCTTGTAATATTCCCTAAAACAACAAAAACCAAACTTTCAGCTAGTTTCACTCCTTTGATGCAGTATAATTGAGTAGCTGGCGATCTCTGTATTGAATATTTTTCGATCCATGAGACCTCGGGTTATTATAGCTGTTGTTTCGTTGATTGATTCCAAATTGAATCATTGGAAACATGATCGCTTGTTAGATACACTATATTAGCGAGTCCAGCATACAAATGACCAAATTTCCCCAGGAACATTCAACTACAGGACCTACATGAAGGGAAGAGTGATGTTGTCAGTCCAGCTGTCCCCATTGGAGAGAAGTCAACTTATCTACAGGTAGGAGTTTTTGTTCATAATCCATTCTTTGATGATATTGATTGCCATACTTCCCATTTGAGCTGACTACTGATAATGCTATCCTACTTAATATGTCTACCGAATCTAAGTTTATCAACTTTGGTACACATAGCAAAAGTTACGTCAAGATATTAATTCTTCCGAACTTGATGAGTACCTATGTGAAAATTCGGCGGAATGATAGAAGAAATCCAGTTGGCCAGATGAGCTGTCAAGCTGTTTCTTATTAAACAATGGAAGTTAATGTGTGTTCAAGTATTGCCAGCCCGACGCGGCTGACCCATCTCATCTGAGCATGACATCAGCTTTGTACGGGACGATCACTGAGCTTAGGCACAATTATACGCGCTGATAGACGTCATGTCGCATCCGATATAAACCCATCATGCAGCTAGGCTATTACCTATTCTTGTATGACCAGTCGACTGACCGAACTTCCCCATAGGCCCTATATCACGTGATATGTTTATGACGTACTGCATGATATAAAATTGTAAAATATGGGCGTGGCATGGTGTGACGCGCCTACCGTTGAGGTCGTATCTCCTCTAAGCTGCTCTCAACCCCTCTGTATGCCGGTTCTATATCAGTCAACTGAAGTGGACGTAGATTTTAGAGGGTGGGCGGTGCTATATATTTTGGGATATTCCTACGTTTGTTCCTAACTTTTATTCATGAGGCAAAGAAAGTCGGTAAAACGTATTCATGTGGTATGAAAATGGTCATCCCATCTTCATGATACACATGAATAAAACCATAAAATGGAGCTTTGCTAAGTAGGTATTGTTTGTTTTTCTAAACACTATATGACAGAGCTAGCTCTCGTCAGCAGCTCTAGCCGATATATAAAACATTTGCATTGAACTTGGCAATAACTACGGGACACTGATCGCCCTTTGATATCCTGTTGTGATTTGTCAAAAATTGCTTTTCTTATTTCAATTTTCCTTTAACTTCGAATTCAAATAATTCAATATTATTGATTTGATAAAAACTGTAACAACCAGAAAGTCAATTTTTCAATAGCCTAGTTGGAATCATCGGTTGAAATTACAGATATGTGCTCATTATAACCAGTTCGGTTATGAAACCATGAGAGTCAATGACTCACTGCATGGGTTGGAAGGCGTGGTGATATATATGGGAGTAGATATGAGTCCCGAGCTCCTGATACCACGAACCATCGTTTCTTTCTGTATCACCTCACTTACTGTCACGAGATCTATAGTGGTAATGTGCTGACTTGGCACCTAGGACAGGCCACCTGTCACCTGTGAGATCGTGACAAGGATGTCCTCGTTTGCTTCTGCAGAAGGGTTAATATGATTTGTCACGACAGTCAGTAGCATTAAGAGAACAGTGGCTAGCACGAGAATAGGTATAAGACCCACAACACGGCATCCGGCCACAGATGGTGTATCTGTTCGGATAAATATTGAGGGATACCTATTAGTTGGAATAGGACGCGTCATATATAAATTGTCCGTTTCCCATCATTCTAAAGTGCACTATATCATTTACCTGGAGCTGAGTTGTTGCCAATAATTGCCATTCCCGATTCACCGTGACTTATGCACGCGTCCGGGTACGCTCAAAAAGTGTTTCTTCATTCGCACTTCATTACTCATGTGAGGGGTAGACACATGACTACATAAGTACAGAGTCAGAAACCGCGAAATCTGTATCACGCCTATAAGATATGAACTAGTCCCCGTCCTCGCATGAGAAATGAAGTTGTCCCAAGTGTCTGCAATTGTCATCAGGGGTAGACCCTATGCGTGATATCTGTCATGCCTATTATAGTACTGTCCACATTATATACTGATCCCCGTACTCCAGTACACTCGCATAAGATAAATGAAGGTGTTTCAAGTTGTGATTCTAGCCGTCTGTACACTACTTCTCATCCCGGAAGTGGCGTGTTGGGCTCGACGACGCCGACTCGGGCGGTTCGTGCTCCGGACCAGGCAAGAGAGATCAGCCCCCAGCTCTGCAGGTACAATATGTGTGTGTGTTGAAATTATACCTGCATGACGTGTACGCATCAGTGTAAAAGGGGTGGGAAAAGAGGGGTGAAGACGCACTCTACTGCAGTTAAAACTGCTCGCTAATAATTGCGCGTCTTTTCTTACCCCCCGCCTTTTACACCAATGTGTACACAATACACATACAGGTAAGAGTTTTCTCATGACATAAAAGTATGCGAATTTCAGCTCGACATGTCTTCAAATTATAGATCGATAGCAAGTATGCTTGCAAGCTGTTTTCGTAGTCTCATGTATTATGGATGCGCTGACAAGGAGTGACGTAGGATATTGAAAGAGTGACGTACGACTGAGAACGTCACTATATCAAAGCACAATGTTTATCTTTGTGTCTTTGTATGACGTCGGTTAGCATTACCATGATACATGATGCATTGACGTATTGTACCCATTTAACATGTATAGATGCGTCTGTACGATGATCGTGTATAAAGATCTTGAGAATATATCTGCTCATGCAGCATATTATAAAGTTTTTCTTAATAACCCTCACTCCATTTCCTTTTTTCGTGGAAGCACATGCACAAAACCGTTAACTTTTGCAGAGATTGAGGACCAACCTAACCCGGACAAAACTTGTCTTTACACCAGGAAGAAAGAGATGTGCGGTGTTCAGATGTCCTGCTCCTGCTGTTCCGAACCTAGCTTTAGGTAGCAATGTAGACCGAATCTCATGGCTGAAAAAGATCGCTGACTCATTGCTGTACTGATATCTTCAATTGAATGGCCTAAAGTTATGATTTTCCCAACAGTAGCTGTTTTGGAGGTCGCATGATTGGTTTCAAAGAGGGATTCACTCGGGAAAGCACAGTTATTGACGACGACACTTTCAGTACATTTGAGGGTACGCAGATCATATCCCAAGAAAAACACAACTGAATACAATGCTATGAAGAGATATTATCTAAGCTTGATACAAGTATTCTAATATGTTGATATTATCTTGTAGATGACGTACCGGACCAGCAGCGCTCAAACAAGGTTCTGGAGATGGAAAATAATGCACATGCGTACTCTGTAGGTACCTTTTGCCCACTTCACAATGTGAACATGATGGGAGCAGACCTCTGCCTCCCTTGGAACTTCCTGGCTATGGTTGATATAATTGATATTGCAAGTAAGTGTGTGTTGTCCATTGAAACAACCTCAAAAATACCCAGGATGCTTGCAGAAACGTTTGTCAGATTTTATCGGACAAATATAACATCTGGCAACTACAAATATAACCTAAGTACAAGTTGATGCTCGTTTACAGGCAAGGGACAGTGTTCAGTGATTCTTCCTAACCAGTGTGCTGATAATCTTGATGAATCAACACAGTACTGGGCAACTTTCGTCATAGGTATGGGCCGTTGATCATCCCTCATTTCACTGTAGTGGTATACTTCATTGCTAGTGCACTTATTGTAGTACTCATATGATATACACAGTAGAACTGTAAGAAGTTAGGTATAGCAATGAATTAAAGTAAGTATTGTTATAGTTAGTTGGGAAGTAAGTTACCTTTAATTTGTGATAGCATAATGGTTATCAGGTAATAAGGATGAAGGAAGGGCAATGAAGCTCCTGAGGCTGGCAGGGCACGAATGCAAGTACAACCACTCCAACACTCAGCTGAGCTGTATTCTGTAACTCTGGAAAAATGAAGGACAGCTGGCTATAAGGGGCTATATATCATGAGGCACTTCTCTTGACCTCTTGTCGAGACCTGGTAGCACATTGGGACACTATAATCTCTGTTTTGATAACCTATTTTACCGAATAGATTTATTTGTAGAAAATCCCACTTAATCAAGTGAGTTAATACATTTCAGTTTGAACATTATTTATGAGAGAAAGAAGAATGTACGTTTCGAGTTATTACTAACTTTGATATCAAGCATTATAGGTTGATATGCGCTGCATTTGATTCAAGCTTTTTAAGTTTAACTTTATCTGCAAGGATCAGGAGTTGCTCAATCCGTATATTTGTCATCTCCAATTCATTTCTTTAATTTCAAGATCCTTCCTCTTCACTTGTAGATTGTAAACATGGGTTTTGGGAATACTTCCGCGTGACGTCATTGAAGTGCCAACAATTGATATCTTCCACGTCAAATATAAATGCTAAATATTTCAGATAATAGATTGAGGATGAAAGTAATGATACACTGAATGCATCTGCAGTTTAAATCTTTGCTAGATCATAGACGTAGCTTTATGTTGTAGGTATAACATATATAACTACTCATCACAATATTGACTGTAAACAAGTGTATCATGCTCAAATATTAACGAAAAACAAATAGCTTTATAAATAACAAGATAATACTTAATGAGGATCCAAAGATGTCTCAATCACAAATAATGTCAAATGAAAACTTTTCAACTTTCATGTGAAGTCTGTTTACAATCTACTCTTGCCTTAAATCTTTGATCAGCACAATTAAATGTGCTCTGGCTGTGGTTGACAAAACTGGGTCAAGTTAAAAACAATTTGGAATATGCTTCTCTGCATCTGATGTGATTTTACTAGCAGTTCCATTAATGTCAGCCATAACCAGATCACATCAACTTCATTTCCAACTCGTTTCAAAGCACCATAATGAAATAATGTTATCATGGCACGGTAACTGTTAGGCTCACAAGGAGTCATGAGTTTAGTTTCTCTGCAGTTGGAGTTCCTAAACAGCACAAGGCTAACTAAATTACAAAATATTGTGTCCATGATAATGATAATAATATAGCTGCACATGCGTGTGTTGCCTCCTTTTTTACTGGTATTTGAGATCAAGTGATTTGTTGATCCTCTTCTCAATATCATATCTTTCGGTTCTGCTCATGTTATCTCGTTTATTGGTGAATCTTCGTTGTACCTCTCGCTCAAAGTTAACCTTTGAAAGATGTGGCATTCTGCTTGTATTTCCACAGTAAAGACCTGCATTAGTCAATAGATCAGCCTCTCATAGGCATCAGATGGAGAAAAATAAATCTGTTATAGCTCCTCAATTCGGAACATTAATGAGTTACAAACCTGTGTTCAGATTACACATGGCTCCATTGGGCATGTTAAGATTGATATTGGTCGAAGGATACTTGATGTCTCCGGTCCTGCCATTGACTGGTGTTGGAGTTTTGTCATTCATCTTGTAAATCTTGCCGTTGTTCTCTGAAATGAAGATAACATTGCAATTTCCATGAGATCCTATCATATTCTATATTCTTGAAGGGTGTATTTCCACTATGCTTAGTTTAATCGAGTTCCATTAAATTCTATAATCCTATCAGCTATAATCCATGGCAGTTGTTATAGGGGAGTTATATAGCTCGAGATTGTGTTGAAGGTAGTGTATAGATTTTCCTTTGACACAGGCACTTCATATTGTAGGTGTTGATAGATGGAGTGATTTTTTGACCAGGCTCTTACTAATAGCACTGGAGTTCCTCTCTTACAACGATAAAGATCTGCACTTCAACAATGTACAATAGGTGTACATTGAGACTAGCTTTTATATGATGTGATATGGAAACTTATTTAAAACATGATTTATTTAGCGGCCAAACTCACTGACCAGCAACAGGCTGTACTTCAGGCGGCATAGCAACGTTTTTGCGTTTTGTAACACGAATGCTCAACAAGAAATATACCGAAAATACAGAAGTCCAGCAAAGTTTAGCATTAACCGGATGAGGTAAGAGTTTTTAATTTAAAAGATGAATTGATTAATTAGCGGTTAAGAAAGGCTACTCTCACACTCGTTAGTGTATTCTTACAATGGTTGTTCAAGGAGAATCTGTAAAACAACAAAGGACTATTTGATCTTACAATTAATACCCAATTAACTACTCATACATCACTTTAATGAGCTGAATGAACCTTATTTCATTGCATTGTAACCTCATGAGTCCATGCATTATGTATAGGACGACTTAATGTAATCGTATGTGGCCTAATTCTCGAATCTCGATGGGATACAATATATTGTCGGTCCTTATATAATATACTACCTCATCATAATCAAAATGATATCATTGTTGTGACGGTATTTCAGATTATCATTAATTCATTGAGAATTCGACCAATTAAGGAACACACCTATGCAGTCATTGTCATAACATGGGCTCTGATCCAGCTTAGGATTGTTCTCTGGAAATCATAGTAGTTATATATACGTTCTATCAGATCTAGGGACTGGTGAAATGTGAAGAACAAATTAGAGGAGATTTGCGTTTTGCAAGTAAGATCTAGAGTCAGGTTGAATGTGAATAATAGTTGTTTTTAGGTTTATTCTTGATTATCAAATATGAGAGACGTCTTCCTAGTATCTTCCTAGATCCTGACAAAGCAAAAACAGAAGAAGAATATTCATAATACCTACGTCCTACAGTAGGGTAGTCAATCTGAAAAAGATAAAACACCTCATTATACACTAATTATGTAACTATTTTTAAATGATAGGTACATTGAATAAAAATTGACCTTCTTAGTGATCCGCAAGAAAATGAATTCTCTTCCCATATGAAGTGTGGATAATCTCTGGAAATAATACGTATTCCTAGCTTGGAGGTTGATGTGTTAGTTTGAGGCATGCGCATTTTGGTACCCATAGTCCTGACAAATGCCTATCCCACTTCTTGTGCCTACTGTTACCGACAATCGACATGGCAAAGACCATTATTATTGACCTTAATCTGATTTCTTCGTCACTATTCCTTAACTGATCAATGAACATCTGTATTATTGGTCTGGAGCATTTCAAAATTATAGTACTTAGATAAATAGCAATCCTGATGACTGTTTAGACTAAGAAGAGGGCAAGATATTCTTATCAGAGGGATCTTCCTATCATGAGAGTAGATGCAGGATACCTACAGATGGACAACCAGTTCCCACCACAGTGACGTTTCATGTTTGACCAGTTTTCAAACAAGTATCAGAAATCACTACAAGTATCTTGATGGTCAAATAACATTGATAGCTTGGTATAAACAGCAGCTTCGATAGCTCATTATCCCAGAAAATGCACAATAATATGTAGTGAAATTAATAATGAAAGGCAGTCACAAAATACGTGCAGCAATTATGTTAGAGCGATGAAATCATTGATTGCGTTGGCTAGATATTGCAGAGCAACGACAATTACTAATCTGCAATTACACAGCAACGTTGCTACGAATTAGGAATAAATAAAGAACAACTTCAGTCATAATATAATGGCCTTATGATATATATAGCTAGGTTTATGATGTACAGATGCCTGTAAAAATCACATGAACAAGAATAGAAATCACTTGAGTTAACATGTTTGCCGTACACGTACAACACCCAGAGTCATGTTAGAGCCTCGTTATATGGCTTTGTAGCTTGATCCAACACATATATAAAATACAGGTCTGCTATTATATATCGACTGTTGGTACCTGTCATAAACAAATATATAATTCTTGAAGATAAATCTGTGTTAACATTATAGCTCCTCAAGATGTTAAACAATCCATGTAGGTGTATTTGCAGAATGCTTTTCTTTTAGGTGTATACCCAAACCTATGCTAGAGCTCGCAGCACTGTAGCTAAAACTGTAGTACACTGACAGTCGAATGATTGTGAAGCTGTACTGCGGTGATATAGTATATCGAAACCATTATCAGAGGAATTGATAAAGCAGGATTAAATGTTTGATTTAAGATGAAATGAGATATGCCAAAAGCACGTCATAATTGTGGAAGAAACAAGAGTTGATATATGCAGCAATATGAATAAGATGCACCATGATACATGGACTTATGTCTGTAACAATAATTGGGGTTGATGGACACTTTCTCACGGTATTAAATATAGCACTGCACATTTTCATTCTCCAGTGGGGATCGAGGTTAACCTCGACTATATTCAGACGATAGTTCCCATACAAAATACCATTAAACTCAGATTTATGACTGAAGATCTGGAACCCATATTATCAATAATGCGAGGTTTGAATCATGATCACCACCAGGTTATTTAATCAACGCAGCCATTTTATTTTAGAGTTAGAAGATTTCGGTTTGCGATAAGAAAATCTTGTGAGTTCAATAATGAATAGTTATATCAAATGAAATAAACCAGAATTTTCAAAGAACTATATGAGCTGAGTCGTTGGTTTAAATAATCTCATTTCGACTCCACCTTTAATGATATAATGTCATTGGAATGTATCTAAATCAATAAACCGGAAAAATATATCCTTGTAAAACTGGTAAAATTTGAAGTAGATGTAATCAGCATTAAAATGGCGCATATTTGTCTCATTTCAATGTTGATCACAGATTCCTATGATATGGGTCAATTCAATAGGAGATGATCATATCCTGGCACTGATCTGCACTAGTGTTATCAGCAGGTATAGCAGCAGGGGCGCAGATCACCACCTTTATTGTTTATGCTCATCAGAATGATCTATAGACCACTCTGATTATGCCATCATGTTGACCATGATCATCAGTTGGTAAGTACTGATTCTATGAATCTGGCACGCGCTATACTTACAAGTAAACAAACATGAATAAAACTCACCGAATGCAAAGTTGAATAGATATTTTTCATGGCTGAGTGAGATCAAGAGGGCCTCCAAGTAAGATGCCATAATTGGTCCTTCATGATTTATACAAAGCAGTTAGTTATACAAAATGATTATGGTATACTTCAACTCAAATTGAGTTACTCAATTACTATAGGTGCTTGAACTTAGCTATACAGAAAACCTGAACGAATGTTTTCTCGTATCAGACTGGTCTCAAAACATTTGTTTTCGAGTCAAATATTGTAGGGCGCTATCATAATTAGAGTGCAAGTGCGCATGTTAGTAAAGAACATACATACATAGTTTTGAAGGTGGTGAGTAGACCGAATTAACTACTGACAATTCATGCTGCGCCATATAGTTTTCATCATTTTACGATGCAGTCAGCTATAAAAACCTAAACCTGCAGTTTTTGAATTAAGCTGGGTTCCTATCAAAAGCACTGAAGCAATATCTGTTGCTGTGTATGCGAGGTCTACCAAAATGGGGTCTGTACCTAAGTTGCTATGTATGTGAAACCGATCAGGAAAAAGGGGCAATCAAAACACAGCGTATACGCAGCGAAGATTGAATTTTGAAGGATGACTTTATGTTCTACTTGATCATTAATATTGTGGACAGACAGACTTGAGACGTCTACCATAAGTATGGAGATAAGTACTATTATAAACGTGGATTTCTTCAGCACTACAGTCGGACATATTTAAACATTGTAATTGCCCACTTTGGATAAGTCGCGTGTCTCATCACGAAAAAACCTTTAGTATTTACTAGGCAAAAGTGGGAAGCGAACTGGAATCTATCTATGCGGTCAGCAGGGTTTCTTGTCTCGAGATGTTGAGACACACGCATATCAGATAGTTCATAGAATGCAACTGAGACCACTGTTTATGCCACTGTACATGACTGACAGAGATCTGTAATTGGTAACATTAACTTCTCTAAAATCGCGTAGACAATCACTAGATCTGTAGCTTTACATCCGAACATGCAGAGGCTAAACATTGGTCTTTTGATGCATCATCATCGTGTGTGTATGTGTGTGTGTGTGTGTGTGTGTACTGTGTGTGTGTACTGTGTGTGTGTGTGTNTGTGTGTGTGTGTGTGCCGTGTGTGTGTGCCGTGTGGACTGTGAATGTATGTGGGTTATGTATGTGGGTTGTTTGGGTTGGTAGCAGCCATGACTCAACAAAAAAACTTACTGCTCATATATTTGTATAATAGTGGTATATTTGTCGATGCCAGGCAAGAACCGTGGCAGTAACTACAGGTTTCCTACTAAACGCACATATTTCATCGAGCAATTGTAGTGCTAGCCGTAGTGAAGCAGTGTGTGTGTGAGTGACCGAGTGTGTGGTCTGACAATTTACAATGGCTCACCACATACAGCATACTACGATATTAGCACTGCTTGCATGTGCCCGTGCACCACATTCCACTGCAAGGGTTTAGCTATACCGCGGCTCTCCTGCTCCCCCAGGAGAGACGAGAGACCTATACTGAGCTGTATCCTCCTACAACATCCGCCTCTCTCTCTCTCTCTCTCTGCTGATGGCCAGGAAAATGACCAGTGCACACCCTGGATCACACAGCGATTATACATACCCATTACCCACCCTGTGTGTGTGTGTGTGTGTG
>CAMPET010000205.1:74006-85395 GCA_946803715.1 Beroe ovata | reverse complement strand
AAACTTCTACCATAGCTCAAGGACCATGAGAAACTCGGACAACCATAATTTCACGTTAATCCATGATCGGTTCCCGAGTTAGTGGCCGCCATGACCCCTTATCAGCTTATCGACCCAAAACATGTCAGTTTGAGTGAGCATTTCAGGATAGCTCCCAAACGGAACGACAGATTGACTTGAAACTTCTACCATAGCTCAAGGTTCATTAGAAACTCGGACAACCAAAATTTCACGTCAATCCGATGATCGGTTCCCCATTTAATTGGCACCATAACCCCTTATCCACCTAAATCGTGTCAGTTTGAGTGAGCATTTGAGGATAAGTTCATTAGAGTAATGATGGAGAGGGAATTGAACTCAACTTACCTATTAAGTTTAAGTTTCTTAATCCAACAATTACTGTTCTTACAAAGGAGAATTTAACAGGAAGTTCATTGAATGAAATTTTGGATTCAGCAAACCTTGGCCGTCATCGAATATTTCTCTAGGGTAGGGATATCTGAGCTCAACTTGAACTATCTCTCCACCTTGACCCCTTTCCACAGTCCCTGTGCGATAGAGTGGTGTCAAATATGGCGGTTCTTCAGGCATCGTGATGCCAAGGGAAGTGGTGTCAACGGAATAATGATGTCAAGACTTATAAGGGGAGTGGTGTCAAGGGGAAGTGGTGTCAGAGTGGCTGTTTATAAAAATTCTCACCCAGGGCTGGTATGTTGTCAAAGTGCTCGAGAAGTTTCCCCAGATTGGCGAATTTATGTCTACCGAACAAATAGCCGTCGCCTTGCCAAAGGACGGGAAAGTGTTTCACATTGGATGGATACCTGCCAAGAAGTGGTGTCAAGAGTGAAAATGGTGACACTAGGGACATGTGCGCAAATAGAACAGTTTGCAGTAAAACATCCGTCCCTACGTGTCACAATTGACTGACACCAGGTAACCCGATTGACCGACACCAGGTGGCAACACAATTGACTGACACCAGGTGTCACAAACTCACTTGACTGACACCGTGAGGTCGTCAGGCCCACCCTTGCTGTAATTACGGAGGAGGTAACTCCCAACTCTGTCTGTACCGATGAGAATGTGCTCGGCCGCATTCCGGTTCATGTTAGGGTGATACCACCTGATAATGAGGTGTTACTGGGGTGGTTATGAGGTTGTAATTGGGTGATAATGAGGTGGTAATTGGTCGATAATTGGGTGATAATATTGTATGATTTAGCATGGAATCGCAGCACAATCAAACCAATGATTCCAAACATAATCACGTAAATCAGTTGACATCGATCCAGTCATAATCAATCAGTAATAATTACTTTATCTTGAGTAGCTCTAGTTCTAGAGCGGGGTAACTTTGTGAACACGAGTTATCGGAGCTGGAAGACGCACCATCGGACCACACTCCCTGTAACTTGGCCATGTCAAACAGCAGGAGTTTTATGAAGGAGCAGGCAGGGATTATCTGGTGCTACTAACAGTGCTCCAGTGCTCGGACAAGTGCTTGTTTCTGTGTACGGCAGGAGTGGTGAAGGAGCAGTTTTATAAAGGAGCAGGCAGATGTAGGCAGGGATTATCTGGTGCTAGTGGTGTGAATCACAGATTTGATCATTGTTCATGCTAAACGATGAATCAGGGTTAAGTGAATCATTGATTACTGGCAAAATGACAAATAACGATAGATAGAACGACATTGATCACACATGAACAGCCACGGACAGCAACATATAGAGAGCAACAATTAGAGCAACATTTATAGAGCAACCTGACATTGATAAGTTCCTGTACAAGGGCAGGGTAACACTGAACAGAGGTGTGGCTGCGCCAGGAGCCGTTACCATGACTACTTGCGTTACTTACACTAGTGTTACCATGACTACTAACACTCGTGTTACCATGGCTACTAACACTAGTGTTACCATGGCTACTAACACTCGCAGTATCGGAGATGACAAGGATTCCACTGGAAACACTGGAGACGGACTGGGTCCGCTCAATGACACGCTTAAACAAACTCGTCATGAGGCAGAAAACACAAGGTCTTGAAGGGGAAAATGAGAATAACGTGAGAAACATATGTCTTGTTGGTGTCAAATGTCGGAAAGTGAAAGTAGAAGATAAGAGAACATAACCAACGCACATACAAATCTCACATACATACGCACATACATACGCACCCAAGTCATGATTACAGGAAACAAAAGGAGCTCAACCTCTCAACGACTGAAAATATCCTATTTCAACTTCCATAATGCGGAGGATTGTGTCCGAATAAAGGTACACCACAAATACACGTCCTACTCAAATTGTATTTGTACAGTGTACAAATCGTATAACTTGTGAATATTGTACTCACACACATATGTAACAGTGTACAGACTGTATGCGAATATACCTTGTGCAATGTGTACATATTGTACCTTGTACACTGTACAGTGTACACATTTGAAGTTTTTATTGTACACAATGTACAGTGTACACTGTACACATACACTGTACACATTTAAAGTTTTTATTGTACACAATGTACAGTGTACACATTTAAAGTTTTTATTGTACACAATGTACAGTGTACACTGTAATGTACACTGTAATGTACACTATAATGTTGATGAGAGTAACGCTTCTCTGATACAGGTTCTCAATTAAAATTACAATATTTTCTATAACAGTATTTCTCACAACTTCGGTCTTTTTAAACTCAAATTTCAAAAAAAGTTATCTGAAAAACGTCTATGATTTCCCGTGATTTAAGAATAAAAGTACTCTGATTCAATTTCAATTCCTAAGCAATCAAATTAGTCGAAATTTGGGCAGTTTTAAACTTAAAGGTTAGAAGATCAAAACGTATAAAACAAAACATTTCGTACCTACTCCTGTTTGCTCAAAATTCACGTCATCATCGAGTTTTTCGAGAGATAGCCTACAAAATACATGCATCGGAACTTGCAATTCGGGAGGAAGCTGAAACTCACTAACTACTCATCTTCTGTTTTCACTACACCCTACTGCGATATAAACATGCTATACAATAATATAGGCGGATACCTCTATTGCAAACCTTCCAGTCTGTCAATAGGATATATCTGTGTCTCAAGTCTGAAGACACTGTTAGGGCATGAACAATGTGTCTCAAGCACACACTGTCTCTATTCCGCGATCTGTCTCCCCACCAAAGTCTATACAGCCTTGTCTTCAGACACCACATTCCTGCGCGGGACCTTCGCGCGCACTGGCGATTTTCCGTACACGTGCTTTAGTCTCATGCTGACGCGCCGCGCAATATCACTCCTCCGCCGTGGTTTGGCAGCCCCCTCCCGCTCTGTTAGCCCGGACGTGTCCTTGCTGGTGGCGAGTCCACTGTCAACAGTGGACTCCTTGTTAACGGCGGGAGAGCAGGCTCTCTTTGAGGTGGGGGAGTCGCCCTCGGCCGGCCGCTTCAGTCCCGTCCCCGGTGACTGGTCGAATGTAACGTTCTGCGACGGAGAACTGCTGGTTTCCGTAGTAGCGAGGGGGGAGGGAGCAGCCACTCTCAGCCCCTTAATCCCCTTCCTACAGGGAGATATGAACTTGGTGGGGGAGGGGGACATCCTCTTGAACCTCCCGCTCACTCTCACCCCTCTCCTCGAGCTGGGAGATCGTACAAACGAGCTCCGACCACGTGTCAGATTCAGTGCTTCGCTCGTCGGCAGCTCGGAGCGGCGACTCCGGTTGCCGGCGGCTGCCGGCGCCGCCGGGCGATGCAAATCCTCAAACAATCGTCTCCGTTGCGTTTCCATCTCAGAGAGAGCCATTCTGTCTTGGAGCATGAGACTGGTCTCGTGCAGCGATTTGATCAAGTCATGGGTCGCCTGGGATGGGGGGACAGGGTGGTGAGAGTGGTGCTGACGAGAGTGGTATCCCCTCATCCTGGGGTGGGCAGTGAGGTGGTGTGGGTGGTGGTGAACCTGAAAAGGCAGTGTCTCTCGGTCTCTCCGAAAACTGGGATGAAGTCTCAAACAAAGGAGGACAATTCCGATATTACACTGTTGTGTGTGAGCGTGTGACGATATAGTGTTGTAGGGCTTTAATCAAGGTTATTGGATTATTCATTGTGATTCATTGGGGGTAGTCGCACTCAATAATCACTAGGAAGGTGCTTGTGTGTTTACTAGTGAGGCGTGTCTGTGCAAAGTGTTTGTGCTAACGTTGTTTGTGTTTGCTGTCTGTAGGGGCGTGTCAACATACCTGTTGCTCCCCACAGACACTATCATTGTAGTTGTTGAGATTTCTCGTTGAACGACGTCTCCCAGCGCCCATATACGACGGTTGGTCGACATATGTCAGGATACTGTTGTTCAAGTCACGCAGTGTCCGCGACATAGGAGGGGGACTGTGGGGCGTGGCCCCGGGGACTACTGTCTGGGGACGGGGTGCTGACTTCCTCCTTGATAGGTTCTCTGCGAAGTGCGATAATTGAAGTCAAGTGTTAACTTGGCTTTTCAATTTTTGACCAAATTTGCATCTCGTGGCGTGGACTTCATTTTGAACTACAAATTTGTATCGCGCGAACACAAAATTCTAGAGCGCGCCCACGCGCGCACCCTGAAATTTGGAGAAGCGGTTTTCTTGTGCATCTGAAATGTTGTTGCGCCGTACGCATATGTATGGATTTCCATACGAAATTGTGACAAATTTTACTGTAATGGCATCACAGTCCCAAATCTTCCTGAACTAACAAAGTCCGTGATTTCAAATGATGTAATCTAGACATGCTATATCCTAGAGGGAGTTGTTAAGTTCTGAATTAATTAATCATCCGTTAAGTCACGAAGTTTAAATTTGCCTTGATTATTCTCCTCGAAATTTGAGTTCTCCCCGAAATTTGTCACAGAAAGTAGTGCTGATAGAATACCTGCAGACCGCATCATCTCCATTCTCTTCTGCCGTTGCAGTCTCATCGATCTATCGGCTAAATTCTCTGCAAATAACATTGTTATGAGCACTTTCTTTGGCGCTGATTTCAGTAACCATTTGTCTCCATTTGTCACCATTTGTCACATCGCTCAAAGAAAGCTGAATAAAACTGTCAACTGACCAGCTGATTTTATCATATCCAGTCTTGCTTGCTGCTGCTGTTGTTGCTGTATGCGTTGGGATCTCCGTTTTTTCCGTTGTAGAATATCCTGGTCAACTCTTAGTGCGGTCACAGGCACCATTCCTTCACTCCCAAACACATTACGGACCTGCCAGTGGTCAATAGTGGCTGTGACTTGTGATTGGCTAGTGAGTATGGAACAATGCTGCAATGCGATTGGATAGTGAGTGTGCAGTAATGCTACAATGTGATTGGCTAGTGGTTAGTGATTGTTAAAAAATGCAAATATAGAGTATGTTATTATTACAAACTGTGTTCCCCCGCATTATACAGATCTTATTGCCCCTTCATTCAACACCCCATTATTTCACTGCACATCACAACTCTGATTGTCTGAGTGCCTGAGTGGGGGAGTGTCCGACTTTGTGTACTCCGATCCTTACCATCTTTATGATTCCACTGTTTAGTGTTTACCGTTCTCATTTGAATCCTTATCTTTGTTACCACCCTAACCTCACCAATCCCTCAACTAAACTCCCCCAATTCCCCTCCCCTAACTAAACATCCCCTCCCCTAACTCAACCCCCATTAGAGGTTGCATTGGTATGGAGATGGGAGAGCAGCATATGGGCAACGCCAGCAAGATTGGTCCCCCAGTCCGGCTTGCCGACTTCACCCTCGCCCTCGCCCTCACTCTCACATCAATAGTGGGAATGATCTGGAACATCGTCGCAATCATCTTCTTCTCCCGCAACTTTGCTCCCCGCAACAACACCCTCAAGAGAGACAGAAACAAGGTCTATTTCAGAGTGATATACATCACTATTTGTGTCACAGATCTCGTCATATGTTCCAGCATGTTTCCCGTGATTGATGCTCTTATAGAGGACCCTGGCTATCCAGATTTCAGAATTCCACTCCTCTTCGGGAATGAAGTGTTCTGCGCGGTTTGGGGATTTCTCTGGGAAATACTCCCCTCTTTCTCCGTGTTTCTCGTGGGAGTTCTCAGCCTGTCACGACTCATACTCCTCGTGAAGCCACAGTATAAGTTCACTCTGTCAGCACTCTTCGTATCCATGACAACGTACGGTGTTGTCATAGTAGCGACTAAGATAGCACTGCTCCTCACTACAGATGTGATGGACTATGAGCCCATGTTACGCTACTGTTTCATAATCTCACACAAGGGTGTGCGGTTCAGGACGCAGGAAATAACGACCGTTTCCATCATGATCTCACACCTGGCCCTCCCAGTCATTCCAGTCATTGTGGGATTCTGTTCTTCTCTCATCCTGCTCCTCAGCCCAAAACACAGGGTTGCCAATAGCAACAGCAACTCTGCTCAGGAGAACGCAGCAACAACAGTGGTTATCATCACTGTTGTCTACATCATATTCAATATTCCCATCATCATCAACAACATTTTCTACCTGCACGGACTGAATACCCGCCCCGCTGCAAAGTTTGTTGATATCTATAGCAACGTGGTTCTGTTCTACTATGTCTGGCCCATCACATACATAGTGAGTGTGGCCCTCAATTCCATGGCCAATCCCCTCATCTACTACTTCAGAATGCAGATTTTCAAAACATTTGTAGATCGGAGGTTAAGGTTATTGTCATTGACTATCAGTAATCGAATTCGGGATTTCAGTACCACATCGCATCAAACTGAGGAGAATGTGTGACTGTCAGAGTTTCCAAGTGCTGTCAGACTTTGGCACCTACTTATGAAATTTGCTATAAACATGTGTTTCACTGAGAAATGTGGGTAACGGTTGTCGCAAGCAAGCATAGAGGGCACCTTCTCACCACTCCCGAAATATGCATGATACATTCTGAGATTGTGTGTGTGTGTACTATGTATACTCTGTGTGTGTGTGTGTGTGTGTACTATGTATACTCTGTATGTGTGTGTGNTATCGATATCCTCTGGCGAGAGCTCTTCCACTATGCCCTGCTCTTCCAGCACTCCCGTCATGTCCATCTTGTTATGAATGTTATCCAAGCACTTCCGATACTCTTTCAGCTCCGCAGCTATCTTCTCCCGCCGCCTCATTGCTATCTCAATTCCTAAGACAATGTTCTTATGAGGGACTATTGAGGGACTATTGAGCACAGTTCGATGAATTTGCGAATATTCTCCGTCTAAAGAAGGCCAGGGCCTAGGGGTCATGGTCATGGGAAAGTTGCTATTAGCTAGAGTACTCACATACCTTGAGTCACAGTTCTGTTTGCAAACCAACTGTCTCCCAAATACACCATAACTTCACCTGTGTGAACCAACTGAGGGGGACATAATAATATGTCATTTTACTCATCAAGGTTATAGTTAAAGTCCTCTGTTTCGAACAGAATACTCGCCAACACGCTGGTTGGGACTCTGGTGGCCCTTTCCACTCTTCATAAGCACATTACCAAGTTAGTTAGGATATGAGTAAGGAGTATATTGTTTCGGCCAGGAACAAACCTCTCCTGGCATGAAGGCTTTCTTTGTGAGGGGTACCATTATCTCCAGCCGATGATCGGCACTCAACCGCCCCAGAGTAGCTATCAGTTCCTCATACTCCCTGTCACACCTGCGTGGGAGTAGTGACCACTCATGAAACTCGGGGCGGAATGGATGTATCAAATTCTAGCTGTGTGTGTTTTTGTGTGTGTGTGTGTGTGTGTGTGTGTGTGTTTAGCTACTCACCAACACCATAGCAGAAGGCACGTTATATTTCGAAGTGTTGATGTCCAAGGTTCTGTCGATATCGGAAACTCTGATGTCCTCTGAATTCGGCTCCCAAAACCAAAGAAACATGTCACTCTGATAGTGACAAATTGAAACCAAGCAAAATTTGAAAACAATCATCCATTTGACAGCTGGAATATCAGTAGTGAGATGAATTTGTCGAACCGGAATTTACCTGTTGCATGAATGGAGGAATTTGAAGGAGAGAGTTAACAAACATTTCTATCTGCCTGAGATGCTTTGTTGCAAATGTCTCTGATGAAGTCCTCTCAAACAACTGCCGTCCTTGGAAAATCATAAGTTACACAAGACTGAAGAAAAAGAATCAAGTTAGGACAGTTAAATTTTCCTGCTGATGGGTACCTGTTAGTTTAACCAATCCTCCATCTTTAGTGATATTACTCAGGAATGTGAATAGCTCGTAAACTTGATCGTACGACCTGAGGATCAATCCGTGAGTTAGATTTTGTCACGAGATGTTGCTATGGCGGGTTGCTATGTGCAACTAAGGGTTGCTCACCTGTAGACACGTCTAGTAACACCATCACTCCAACTAACATCAATCTGATATGCAAAATGTTTCCTAGGCTTGTGCAACTTCTTCAAATTTCCCAACAAATCCAAATCAACAACACTCCCAAAAGATCGGGCAGGAACTTTACCAGAACTCTTAGGCATTCCTAGAAAGACAAAGTATGAAATGTAATTAGGAAACAGCAAACAAAGGCAGAGATTATGGGGGCGGAATACTTTGCAAGCAATTTAGGAAAACTTTTCACCCCACGCCCTCAAAATGAGGCTAATTGGGCTCCGTACAGACGGGGTTCCGCTTTCAATAAAACTCATCAGGGCTTCGGGTAATCATATCCGTTTCCCATCCAGACATCTAATAACCATCAACATCGTGAATAAATCTGCAATCACATAAACATAAAGTTAATAACTTTTCGAAATTGCCGCGAGAATGTAAATATTTAGCGCTCGATTTTGAAGGATGTCTTAGTTTGACCTCAATGCGCGGCGCGTCACCTCTTTGGATATTATGCCTATTTGATGTGATGACAATTTTAATGATGAAAGTGGATTATTAATTGAATTAGTTTAAAATGTTGTTAGCTTACATGTGCAATCGTTACGTATTTAGCTGGTCCGGTGCCAAGCCGCGCGCGTCTCATGATCATTTTACGTCGCGCGCAGCATCAAACAGGTTTTTCTATTCCATGCTAGTTTTCGCGTTGGATAATCTGCGACAAATTCAAGAATGGATGATGATGGAGGAACAAGGGAAAGACCTTTTAATTTTGTAAATAATTTATGATACTTACGTTGGAAATTTATATGTAAATCATTAACTAAACCATTTGATCAATTCAAAAAGATTAGCAATGATTCAAAAGTCATCACAAGAAGTCATGTTATTGAAAAATAAGTCATGCCATGAAAATACTTCCTGAATATGAAATCCTTCTTCCAAAACCTAAGTCATCAACACATAACATCGTTCAGTCAAAAACACATTTCACATCATATTCTTCAAAAGTCATCGTAAGTATCAAAAATTGTTCTTCCTCTTCTTCAAATCGAAAGTCATTTGCATAATTCTGAGAGTGTCCTCATGAACTAGTTGCACATTATTGAGTCTCTCCTGGAAGTCGCTCATTTGATCCGCCCACCCATTGCCCTCCTGAGCAGGCACTTGCTGCCACAGTGGGTTCACTGACTGACTCGCCCCTTGCTTGTCAGCTCGCAACCTCATGGGGCGTGGTGATAGAGGAGGTTGCTGATAGACACCAGGTTGTCTATGATCAGTCATGGGGAATGGCCGGAGAGGCGGGATCTGGGCGATCGGTGGGTATCCTGGTTGTCTTGGCAACGAGTCTACAGAAATACGCGGAGGGGGTGGTTGTCTGTGTTGCTGAGAATGTTGCTGTAGCGAGGGGGAGTGTTGCTGTAGCGAGGGGGAGTGCTGGGGAGTGAGGTGTGGCGATAGCAGCTGATCAGTGTAGTGCAGCGTCGGATTATACATCAACCCCTGGAGAATAGATGAGTTATTTTGGAGGGAAGGATAATATCTAACTACACAGAGAGCCGAGCAGAATGAAGGGAGTTATCACAGGAGATATCTCACACAAACACACACACACGCACACACACACAGCGAGACAGCGAGATACACTAGCGATGTTGGGTTGGAGGAGAAGTTATGTGTCTCTCTCTCTCTCTCTCTCTCTTAGTACTCGAAGCGGCTAAACTAAACGTTTAGTCTTGATGATTTCTACCGTTTATCGCCACCCGATATATATATATGACAAACAAGCAGCCTCCCCTAATAATAAAAGGTAGAACCCGACTCTAAACAATAAGTCCAGGACTTAACTACTATGAATAGTATATGGATAGGATATGATTTCTCATCATCATAAGAGAGTAGGAACCTTTACGGTCAACAACCATATATTTCTACTATGAGATTGATACTGATTGATGAGAGAAGTTGCTGCTGACGTATAATAAGGGGGAGAAGGAATACGGTACTGCTGGTATCAGAATGGAAAAAGTTACATAGCATATGTTAGCCGTGTGCAAGTGTAGCTACATTTCCAGTAATAGCAATGTGACCGTGGTTTTTCCAGACAGAGTTAGCATCAGATCATACCGATTTCCTGTATATTTTCTATCTAGTTTAAATACACACACACGGGCTGTTTACTGACCTGTTTTTCGGAGAAAATACCATTCTCGGGTCTCAGCCAGCCATGGAGATCTCTGTCGCTCTCTCAGTGTGCACTGTGTAACGTTCTGAAAACATTGCACGTTTAAAACGTGATACAAAAGATTGGAAATATGGTTGAAAAGACTGTTCCCAAAAATTCGGACGGATTTGGGGACACTCACAATGCGCGAAGTAGGATGTTGCGAGTGTTTTTCCGATCACAGTAGTTGCCAGATTCTCTCGCGTCACCTGAAACAGTGAAACATAGAGAATATCAGAAATTGGTGGGGGAGAAATGTGAGAGTGCTGTGGCCCGCCTCCCTTTATCGTTGGAGTTAACGTGCAAACAGGCTGGCGCCACTCAGCCTGCCTCCGTCAGCCTAACACTTGTTGACAAAGCCACAGCCAAGTGAAAATAGCTCGGAGTGAAGCACGAAGCGGGGATAACTCTCGGTGTGTGGGCTATCTCTGAATCCTATTTCTCTGATGTTGTCAAGTGGTAACCATGGTAAAACAGGTGGCTGCCATGGTAACGAGTGGTCATCTTCAGCGTTAATGGGGTCTTTGTTCTTCGTCTTTGTTCTTCGTCTTTGTTCTTCTTCCATAACAAAGCAACTTTCTAAATGAACCAGTGCAAACTGGTGTCAAACCAGTGCAAACTGGTGTCAAATGGAACTTGCAAGATGGGGCCAGGTCCGATAGTGCGCACATTCAGAAGAAGAAACCCGCAAAAATAAAGAATCCCCAGCGAAAATAAACCCAAAGTAATGAAGAATCCCCAGAAAAAAATAAACCCAAAGAAATAAAGAATCCCCGGCGGAAATAAACCCGCAAAAATAAAGAATCCCCAGCGAAAATAAACCCA
>CAMPET010000205.1:49882-66582 GCA_946803715.1 Beroe ovata | reverse complement strand
TGTGTGTGTGTGTGTTGCGAAGAAAGGAGCAGTTGTAATAAAGAGAAAATATTGAAAAACCAAAAATGTTACATGCATAAAAATAATAATTTTATGTTCACTTAATTACAAACTAAATTTTTATTACCATATCAATTAACAGTATCTCTGAACACTCAAAAAAGGGCTGAAATCACTAATTGACAAGCGGTTAACATATATACAGCCATATTCAGTTTTCTACAAAAAACAGTAAATTCTCGATATGATAAATATCCTTCTACAATCTAACTTATCTACAATTTATAAATTGGTAATAGATGCAAATATTAACTAAAAATATCGTAATTACAACGTCCAAAGTTCGACATTTTTACATTGGTCACGTCTCAAAGTCTTTGGTTTGAGTCAGTTTCTATTCGAAGTTTTTCTCACCAATGGCCTATTTTCTCATCTCTCCTCGTTTTTGGTCTCTCTCCTCGTTAGAAGTTCCTGTAATGTGAGTTTGGTCTCCAACCTCCGTTGCAACACATTGTCCCAATATAAACTCATATCTTGCTCATATCTATGGGAGTTGTCCGTATCCATAGCAACACGTCCATAGCAACGCTCCATAGCAACGCTCCTATCTGATGATAGCAAGTATCTTGGAGTTGAGTTGTCCGATCAGGTGTCTCGAGTCGGACGAGTTGTTTGTGTCTACAACTGCAGCAGCAACTATCCGCGACCAACTTCGCACCTGTGCACCAGTCCAGAGTTACGATAGGGAGTCCCGTAGTAATACCAATGGCAACACATTATGAGCTATGCTTACTTAATTTGGGGGGGGGTTTACCTCGCCGACTTGTGCAATAAACTCGTCAGACAGTCCTGCTAGCTGGACGAGGGAGTGGAGGGGGGAGAAGGGGGTGGGGTCCCCTTGGAACACCTTCGCGAATCCCTCCTTCTGCAAAAAGGAGCAGAGTAAGAGACCGATGAGAATTGCAAGTAGAATCGCACGTGAGAGCAGCAAGATACAAACAATGTCACACATACATGATAAGAAAATAACTTTTTTCGCAAGTTTTTGAATAATATTTATAATGATAAAATCCAGCTCTCACCTTTCTTCTCAACTGCTTCGTTAGTCTCGTAATATAATTTCCTAGTTCTGCAACACAATGTGCTTCCCCAACGCCTCCAGCTGAGTTAGGGGAGTTGCCAGGGGAGTTACCAGGAGAGTTGCCAGGGGAGTTGCCAGGGGTTATGGATGCTGATCTCACCACAGAAAGTGTAGCGGTTAGTACCTCTGTGGTTCCCTCCAGCAGCGATATCATGTGATCCTGTACACCACGGAGCAGGCGGTCTCTGATCAGCTCAATTACATCGCCTGACAGGGGAAGTGGGGTTAGATTAACATACTTTGTTGAGGTGTGGTCAAAATATCATAACGAGAATCTATACTTTTAGCAGTGATTCTCAGTGCAAAAGTGATACAGTGATAAAATAGGTGAATCAATGTTGCATTCACAAGAGATATCTCAAGAGGAAGTCTAACTTCCCACCCAGTGAAATATAAATGGTTATTTCTCTACCTCCGTTTAGTGAGCTGGATGAGGAGTTGTAGTCACTGGTCACATCAAGATCCGGGCTGTTTCTCCGGGTCTCAAGTGAGGTGAAACTCCCGCGACGAGATCCAACCACCGCTCGCTCTGAGAGAGGGTGGTGTCAAGTGATGCAGTGAATGGTGGTGTCAGTGAGCTAAACTGGTGTCAGTGAAGACACCATGAGACGATGTCAAACATTGGAGTTGACACTGACCTGGCTCATTGCCAATAACCGAAGCGCATATCACTCCACACTCATATACAACGTCTAGCAACAAGTTCTGAGCAGCAGTTACATCCTCAATCACTTTACATCCCTCACCCAAACTCTGAGAAGTAAAGATTAAAACTAGTTTAGGAAATAGAAAACAAGAAACTATCTCGAAGAGTTCAGTGGATAAAGATTTAAATATCTCAGAGTGGAACTTCATCCATAATCGAAATGGTCGGTATGCTACACTCCAGAGTGATTAGTGGGGATAACAATTCAGAATCAAGAAACAGATATCAAACCTGTATGATGCTCTTGACAACACTGACAACCCCATTTACCGACTGACACATTCTCTGGTTGGGGTCAGTGTGCTGTAACCAGAGTCCAGTGACACTATGCAAGTATGTCACGTGATACGTGAGATCAGATACTGTGTTCCTGTGATCTGTGGAAATAGGGTGTGTCAGATTGTGCGTCAGATTGTGACACTAAATTCACTGGTCACGATGTTATGTTGCGTAGCGCGCGAAAATCTAATCCTGAACGAATGCATCACCAACATGGACCAGTGGGATCTGCGCGCGCGCCGCGCATGGGGAAGTGTTGGGTTTGGGTTATTGGGGGGGTTTTGAGGTTAAAATAGGGGGGAATAAAGCCCCATGTTGCTAAAAGGAGGCAGCCAGGGCAAGATGTCAACAGCTACTCACTAGAATCGAGTGACGAGAGTGTGATGTAGAGAGATTTGACAGTATCGAGAAGCGTATCACAGTACATATTGCCTGTCATTCCACAGTCCCCTGGATCATCAGCTGGCAGTTTGGGTGGCATCTGTAGATATGACAGCTGTGACAGGCAAGCACTGTACTGGGATGCTGTCGTGGAGGTAGATCTGGCCTTCATTCCTGGGGTGAGAGGGTTTTACAGATTGCTATTTGCTGGGTGTGACAGAAGGTTTCTACAGATGAATACCGAGAATGAAACAGTCTAAGTTTAATAAGAAGTCTAAGTGCGATTATCTGAAGGAGTGAGACATTGCTGACCATGTCTGCTGGAAGTGCTGGTGAAGGAGGATCGACTGAGGAAGCTCTCTGAGATGAGGCTCACTTCGTCTGACAGTGCTGACCCACTTTCCTCCCATGTATCATCACAACNCGCTACGCATGAAACGACCCATGAAGCTGCGACCTACTTATTTCAACGTTCATTTTCGAATTGTTCCGTACTTCGCCCCATATAGAGACCTACACCATGTTTTAGAGGAAAGATCAAGCTTTATCACAGTATGCACCACTAAGGGGGGCGAAGTACGGAACATGAAAATAATTGAGATTGAAAATTCCCTATTTTTGATCGATCATAACTAGTTGAATTATTCAAATCTGTGTAAAAATGAAAACACCGTCGTAAAGTACAGACTTTCATCTTTCTGATGAGATAAAACAGAGCCAGCTAAGGTTTATACATTCTTCACAATGAAGGCTTGAGTACACCACACTTTCTCGATATTCCGCACATTTAGTGCTGCGCGTTCCCCCAAGTAAAAATATCGCGAAATCAGCGCGTAGTGGGAATCCTGAAGTGCAAAATTATCAAGATGAGAGCTGATAACATCCGGTCATCCGGCAAGACATTCAGCAATCAGCTCACTTTATTGCATATCTGCCACGCGTGATCAAATCTGTTTACGACAAACAAAATTTGTCATGATCATATTTTGTCATGTCATGTCTTGTGCACACGTTGCGCGTCCCTATTCTGATTCAGTATTCTATTGTCAGATGATACCTGACCTGTTTCTCGCGCACGCGCGCCTTCATCGAAGGCCTTTTCGGCCTTCGATGAAGGCGCGCGCGCCGCGCGCGAGAAACTGAGGTCAGATAAAATCTGACAAGTATTCTACTCATTGTATGAAATTTCACCCTACCCTTGCTGGCGGGATTTTATCCCTGGCATGGCAATGAATGACAATTGCGCAATCAACCCTGCGCACGCCAATGGACTCGCGCGTCAGGAGGCCGCGGCCTTTGTAGGATTTTACCCTACCGTCGGTGCGCGCGATTTTCAATCCGCCCCGACGGTAGGGCGGAATTTAGCAGCTTTACAGCACTTTTTGCTGTAAGATTTGATTGGCTAATCGCGCGCCAATAAGAGACGCGCAACAAGTCACGTGTTGTCACGTGCGGGTGACGTCATTATCAGAAGAAACATTAGCACACATCCTCACTATTCCTTCAAACCGCGCCGCGCATTTNTAGATTGTTTATCCGACAAATAAACGAGGATTTCAATCGGACTGAATCCCCCTTCCCCGAACTCCGAAATTTTTCTGAGCAAAAAATCTCGGGAGATTCTCTCCGGGAGCTGTTGTAAATATCGAGTGTATAAAGACACGGCACACATAATATGTTACACACACTCACATATTAGTTAGGGACAGAAACGCTTATTTAAGCCCTGAATGGGAAAAAACCGTTTACCAGCTGATTTCTTCACTAATGTGTCCCTAAGGATGTCTAGTACCACCACAAAAAACCCTAACATCCTCTGCATGGTGGAACATGTCCTTAGGGGCCACGCCCTTTTTGCCCTCAGGCGCATATTTTAAATCGTTATATCGTGACTCCTGAGCTTTGTAGAGACTTCCGACTTCGTCCAGGGTGTATATCTTGCAAATATAAAGATACTTTTCCTTGACAACTTTCTTGTTAGATAATTGATTAATTGGCCAATTAGCTAATTGGGTCAATTTCAGAAAATCGAAGAAAATTTTTTCGACTGAATATGATCAGAATGGCATGAAACGCGGAAAAAAGTGCTTTTCAGAAAAAATTTGAATTTTTTTTGACTTCGAAAAATTTTGGGTCTTAGAATAATTCCGGCATACATCGTATTCGCTGTTGAGTCATGGGCGTGGAAAACACACTTTATTTCTTGATCGGAGAGAAAGAAATCGAGTTATCGTCAAAAATGTATTCATAGTTATCATTTTCTCAGATAATGTTTGGTGGAGTATCCTTCCTGAGTTCTGGGTGTCACCTGGTATATCACGGGTGAAATAATCATATCACTTGGGAATCGCAAGTTAAAAGTAAAGGATTGACTTGGTCCTAGTAGCAGGTTGTTCAGCGGAATATTCAGAGCTGCGTGAGCTGCTATATACCTGGTTCCCTTCTAATTGTGCTACGAACAGTGCTCCCTGGACCCTAGTGAGCGTATATGGTTTGCACTCACAGTGCTCCCTTCAACTGAGCATATACTAGCACTCAATGTACTCTCTTCAACTGATCATATACTTACTGTACATCGCTAGCCTCACAGTGCTACCTTCCACTGAGCGTATACTCACTCTATATCGCTAGCCTCACAGTGCTACCTTCAACTGAGCATATACTCACTGTATATCGCTAGCACTCAATGTACTCCCTTCAACTGATCATATACTCACTGTATATCGCTAGCACTCATCGTGCTCCCTTCTACTGAGCGTATACTCACTGTATAACGCTAGCACTCACTGTGCTCCTTTCTATTGTGTGTATTATACTACCTCACTACCCGAGTTGAAACTTCAAAATGGTCGAGTGGCAAATATCTGATACAATAGTTATATTCGTATTGTATCAGTCTACCGGATGAGCAGAATCTAGCCTGCTTAGCACTCACTGTGCATCCTCCTACTTGTTACAGCTTATGGGCTGAGCAGATGTCCTTGATACTTAGATATTACTGGTAATCTCAATCTGCTAACAATACGTTGTCCGACTCAAAACAGTTGCCTGACTCGAAAAATGCTGATACAACCAGTACAGTGACCAACAGCCGGCATGCTACCCAGCGAGCAGATTGCAGAAGTCAGTCAGGATCTGCAGCCTGTAGACCAGCTTGTAAAGTGTAAAGACGAAACAGCCTGAACGTATGCCTACTAAGTCAGGAATCAGGATTGCTCAAGAATGCTGAACTGCTCCCACTGCTCAACAGACATGAGACAGCAGAGCAATTCAAACATTGACTGAGTCAAACATTCATTGAGCAAGGCATTGAATCTGTATCATTCATCATCTCCCATCGTCCCTTTGTAAGACATCGTATTCTTATTTCTATATTCATCAGAAGGGGGTTGGGACTCACGCTCCCCACATGAGAGTGTAATTATGGATTATTTCCCTTCTGAGAGCGTGGTTTTGGATTTGATTACAGATGATTACGAAAGGGGTTTGATGTAAAAATCTTGATTACACAATATTTGAACTCGATTTCTTCCTCTCCGATCAAGAAATTAAGTGTGTTTACCACGGCCATGGCTCAACAGAGAACACCATGTTGGAGCGTAAGCCGTAATTTTTCTAAGAGCCAAAATTTTTCTAAGTTAAAAAAATTCAAATTTTTTCTGAAAATCACTTTTTTTCCGCGTTTCATGCCATTCTGATCATTTTGAGTCGAAAAAGTTATTTTCGATTTTTTCAAAAATGACCCAATTAGCTAATTGGCCAATTAACCAATTATCTAACAAGAAAGTTGTCACGGAAAAGTATCTTTATATTGGCAAGATATACACCCTGGACGAAGTCGGAAGTCTCGACAAAGCTCAGAAGTCACAATATAACGATTTGAANGTTTACACAGTTCCGTTGCTTCCCTCATTTTAAGATAGAGGTTGAATGTCTGATCGCTGAGAAGTGGTTCTTCTCTGATACAGGAATCGAGATACGAATTGATTTGCAGGTTCTTGTCGTGTCTCGGTACCCGTCCCTCCTAGAATTAGAGTAAGGGAGTAAGTAATTGACTAATTAATCTATAAGAAAGTAGGTAACAGATTTCTAGAATATCAGGGGGTTCGGCAATTGCTGACATCAGCGTGGGGGAGGGTGGTGATGCAAGAGGCGGGTGGTTCATATGCGAACCACTACCACTCACCAGTATTGTGTCTAGTAGTTGAGCAGTGAGATTAGAAACCCGCTGCATCGCACTTGTGTCACCCGTATCTCTATCCTCCCTCATTGTGGAATTCAGTATACGATCCTGAATAGGAAGGGGGGTTTGAGTGTGTAGTGAGGAGGGGAGCTGGGATATGTGAGTAGGGAGTGAGGAGGGGGGTGTGAGTGAGGGAGAGTAAGTAGGGTAGCTGCGATATGCGAGTGGGGGATGTGAGGGGGGATGTGAGGAGTTAGATTGGGGTGGGGATGTGTGATCCGAGATCTTATTATCGATTGAGAGTAGTGTCGCACATCATTCTACAGACTGCTATCATCCATTGAGAGATCAGTAGTGTCACTCTATAACCAGTATAGACAGTGTCGCGATACTGTCTCATTGTTTGACAGATCAGTACTTTGATTGATGATATTGTCATTTGTCACAAGACTCCCGGCTTATCAAACGTGTGTGTGACGTATCACACATGGTACACGTGAGTATGTGACGTATCACACGTGAGTGGTCATGGTCTACTGACTATGACAGCTATNGTTTACCTCGCCGACTTGTGCAATAAACTCGTCAGACAGTCCTGCTTGTTTGACGAGGGAGTGGAGGGGGGAGAAGGGGGCGGGGTCACCTTGGAACACCTTCGTGAATCCCTCCTTCTGGAAAAAGGAGAAGAGTGAGAATGAGATGAGAATCGCAAGTAGAATCGCAAGTAGAATCGCACGTGAGAACAGCAAGATACAAACAATGTCACACAAACATGATAAGAAAAGAGCTTTTTTCGCAAGTTTTTGAATAACATTTATAATGATAAAATCCAGCTCTCACCTTTCTTCTCAACTGCTTTGTTAGTCTCGTAATATAATTTCCTAGTTCTGCAACACAATGTGCATCCCCCACGCCTCCAGCTGAGTTAGGGGAGTTGCCAGGGGAGTTGCCAGGGCTGATGGATGCTGATCTCACCACAGAAAGGGTAGCGGTTAGTACCTCTGTGGTTCCCTCCAGCAGCGATATCATGTGATCCTGTACACCATGGAGCAGGCGGTCTCTGATTAGCTCAATTACATCGCCTGACAGGGGGTGGGGTTAGAGTAACATACTAACACTGTCTTCAGGGGTTATGGTCGTGGTCAAAATATTTATACTTTAGCAAATATTCTCTTTATAAAATGGGTGAATCAATGTTGCAATCACAAGAGATATCCAAGAGGAAGTCTAACTTCCCACCCAGGGAAATATGAATGGTGATTTCTGGGATTTCTCTACCTCCGTTTAGAGAGCTGGATGAGGAGTTGTAATCACTGGTCACATCGAGATCCGGACTGTTTCTCCGGGTCTCAAGTGAGGTGAAACTCCCGCGACGAGATCCAACCACTGCTCGCTCTGTGAGAGGGGTGGTGTCAAGTGATGAATGGTGGTGTCAGTGAGCTAAACTGGTGTCAGTGAAGACACCAAGACCTTGTCAAACATTGGAGTTGACACTGACCTGGCTCATTGCCAATAACCGAAGCACATATCACTCCACACTCATATACAACGTCTAGCAACAAGTTCTGAGCAGCAGTTACATCCTCAATCACTTTACATCCCTCACCCAAACCCTGAGAAGTAAAGTGTGATGGATGGAAACTAGATTAGTAAATAGAAAACAAGAAACTATCTCGAAGATTTCAATGAATAAAGATTAAAATATCTCAGAGTGGAACTTGATCCATAATTGAAATGGTCGGTATGCTACACGCTACTGCGACTTGTGAGGGACAACAATTCAAAATCAAGAAACAGATATCAAACCTGTATGATGCTCTTGACAGCACTGACAACCCCATTGACCGACTGACACATTCTCTGGTTGGGGTCTGTGTGCTGTAACCAGAGTCCGGTGACACTATGCAAGTATGTCACGTGATAGGTCAGATCAGATACTGTGTTCCTGTGATCTGTGGAAATAGAGTGTGTCAGATTGCGACACTAATAAATTCACTGGTCACGATGTTATGTTGCGTAGCGCGCGAAAATCTAATCCTGAACGAATGCATCGCAAACATGGACCAGTGGGATCTGCGCGCGCGCCGCGCATAGCTAGGGAAGGGTTGGGTTTGGGTTTTTGAGGTTGAAATAGGGGGGAATAAAGCCCCCTGTTGCTAAAAGGAGGCAGCCAGGGTGGTCTGTCAACAGCTACTCACTAGAATCGAGTGACGATAGAGTGATGTAGAGAGATTTGACAGTATCGAGAAGCGTATCACAGTACATATTGCCTGTCATGCCACAGTCCCCTGGATCATCAGCTGGCAGTTTGGGTGGCATCTGCAGATATGACAGCTGTGACAGGCAAGCACTGTACTGGGATGCTGTCGTGGAGGTAGATCTGGCCTTCATTCCTGGGGTGGGAGGGTTTACAGATTGCTGGATGTGACAGAAGAAGCAGGTTTCTACAGATGAATACCGAGAATGAATTATGAAAGAGTCTAAGTTTAATAAGAAGACTCTTAGTGCGAATATCTGAAGGAGTGAGGCATTGCTGACCATGTCTGCTGGAAGTGCTGGTGCAGGAGGATCGACTGAGGAAACTCTCTGAGATGAGGCTCACTTCGTCTGACAGTGCTGACCCACTTTCCTCCCATGTGTCATCACAACCCAGCATTTGGAACAGATGCATGGAGGTTATGTCACTGCCTTCCTAATAAGGGGGGAGGAAAATGATTTAATGGGAGTTTTGAGAAATATTGAATATTTCCCGCGGACGGATTCCCGGAATTTCACAACGGGATATCCTCATATCTACATCCTAGTTACCTGCTGGTATCTCTCAAAGAATGATTTGAGAGTCTCCACTCTGTCGAAGAATGTCTCCTGACTCCAAACTACAGTGGCACTGGTAGCGAGATCAGTAGCTCTGACACAGGTGTCCTCCCGGTCGTCCAAATCTATCACCTCCTTCTTAAACACCTGTTGTCATGGTAACTGTGAATATCATGGTGTCAACTATGACAAGATATCGTGTTTAATTCCTGGAATATCATAGCAGTATGCACTAGAATCACATACAATTATTGTGTACACAGAACAAGCAAGCACAGTGTGGCTGATTTATTCGCATAACTTCAATAGTTGAATTTCGTACAACTTCGTGATACTTGAATTCCTAGTTTGAATTTCCCCATTTGCGTCCCTCTCTTCCCCCATTCTTCTTACCACATATCATATTTTTGTTGCACAACAATGACCCCCTCTATTCCCTCAACTTACCACATTCTTGTTGAGCAGTTTACACAGTTCCGTTGCTTCCCTCATTTTAAGATAGAGGTTGAATGTCTGATCGCTGAGAAGTGGTTCTTCCCTGATACAGGAATCGAGATACGAATTGATTTGCAGGTTCTTGTCGTGTCTCGGTACGCGTCCCTCCTAGAATTAGAGTAAGGGAGTAATTAATTGACTAATTAATCTATAAGAAAGTAAGTAACAGATTTCTAGAATATCAGGGGGTTCGGCAATTGCTGACATCAGCGTGGGTGATGGCGTGGGTGATGCAANCCCCCCCCCCCCCCCCCCCCCCGCCCCCGCCCGTTTGTGAGGGAGAGTAAGTAGGGTAGCTGGGATATAATGTGAGTGGGGAATGAGGAGGTAGAGTGGGGTGGGGATGTGTGATCCAAGATGTTATTATGGATTGAGAGTAGTGTCACACATCATTCTACAGACTGCTATCATCCATTGAGAGATCAGTAGTGTCACTCAATAACCAGTATAGACAGTGTCGCGATACTGTCTCATTGTTTGACAGATCAGTAGTTTATTGTCATTTGTCATTTGTCACAAGACTCCCTGGTTATCACACGTGTGAGTGACGTATCACACATGATACACGTGTGAGTGACGTATCACACATGTTACACGTATGTGTGACGTATTACACATAAACACGTATGAGTGACGTATCACACATAAACACGTGTGAGTGACGTATCACACATGATACACGTGAGTATGTGACGTATCACACATGATACACGTGTGTGTGACGTATCACACATGATACACGTGTGAGTGACGTATCACACATGAGTGGTCATGGTCTACTGACTATGACAGCTATTATATCAGACAGCACCCAATTAATCAGACTATGATCATCTTCTAGATTTGTGAGAGCAAGTGGTGCGCATGGCCATATATGGAATAATTAGGGAGCTCGTGACACTTTGAGTAATTTAGGCAGGACGTACTATTATACAGTTCTAGCACGTTGTCATGGACACTAAGGTAGCCTACACGCAGATCCAGATTCTGGTTTTAGGCGATTCTCTCTGTGTTTGGAAACGCACGACTCTCTCTTGTACCTGTTCGAAATCATGTCCCATTTCCAGTTCTCGTGTCAGTTCACTGATTCTGTCCTTGGCTTCCTGTAGATCACGTGACAGTGCGCTATTCTCAGTCATCAACTTCCAATGTTTCTCGTTATTTACCCTGGCAGAAATGGGAGCGTTAATTTCAAAGGTCCCTGTTTATATGACTCTTGTTTTTGTGAAGGAGCAGTTGATTCCCACTAACGAGTTGATGAGTTCAGATTTGGCGAACTCGAAGTCCACCACTCGTCTGGTGGTAGAACTGGTACCTGGTACCACTACAGTGCCGCCTGGTGCAGTGAATCTGAGGGGTGGCAAGGGGTTTGTGGATCGCAAGGGGGTTGTCTCACGGCATATAATATATCCTCTTCTCTCACTACCATTTTCCCCACAATATTCCCCCNGCTCCCCCACCTGAAATAGTGAGCACCCCCGAAGATAACCCTATCCCCGTGAGTGAGAGCGATCTCCTCATCCGCAGGGACGAGTTGTCCGTTGACAAACACCACTGCGTCTCCCCCATTACCGGACCATGTCTTGAGATACACCTGGCCACACCTGTTCTCCAGTTTACTGGGGAGAGAAGAGGAGGGTTAGAGGAGGTGGAGAATGTATGAAGAGATCTGTGGGAGTAACACGGAGAATTTTAACATGCAAAAAGAGGACCACGCCCAATGGCGACGCACAAAGTACAAAGCAAGGGGCCCACCCCCCTCTGTACCTACCAGTGTATTGGGTGAATGAGAACCCCAGTCAGAACAATGTCCACAGTTCCTGGCTCTATACAACTCCCAACAAACAAAACTCCCTAAACGGGTGAAGGGGATGTTATGGAATTAGTACACTGACATCAGGGAACCGAGCGGAATCGGGGATACAATCGGGGATATCACAGTTGGATCGTTCTTACCTCTGGAATCTCAATCGAGAGGAATTCTCCCTCTTTGGGATCCTCATTGAGATTCACAAGACACGGACACTTGTGCCGAGTTCCACCCCTAATCACGGGAATGGAGGGTGTGGCAGGGGGAGGTGCGGGTGTGCACGTGCTACAAGTGCGCGGCGCAACGCACGTGCAACGCGCCGCACGGGTGGGCATGTTGGTTGTGTGTTGCGCAGTGGAGTAGAGTTGGTCCTCGAACATTATCTCATTTCGATCATCTTCAGCCACTACTTCTCCTGAGATTACGGATGTGAGGTGGATAAACGTGGTCATGTAGCACGTTGCTATGGTAACATATCCCGTTGCCATTACATGGTTTTACTGTTGCTATGGTTTTCCGTTGCTATGGCACGTTTTCATACCTGCCCTCCAGCGTAGGAGTTCAGAGTTGCACTTGTCAAACAAGTGTTTAATCCTGTTGTATCGTTTTCTCAAATCATCATAGGATAACTCTATGTTTGGCGTGGCCACATTCTTTATCTTCTTAGCCCTGGGAAGGAGAAGAACCGTTACCATGACCTGGTGTTACCATGGTAACGAGTGGTTGTTACCCCGTGGTAGGTATGTAACCATGACAACAGCTCACCTTGTGCCAAATGTCAGGGTTGACCGTGTCTCACTCTCGTTAGCCGATTCCATTGACATGCAGATGATAATTGTTGTTCGCGAGTTACCACCTGTAATGATACAGTGAGAATAGAGTGCAGACCATATCTATAGGCGTCAAAAAGTGTTTCTCCCTTTCTCGATGAGATTGTTGATTGCTGAAACATCTTAGGATGTGAATTGTGAGCTCAACTTTTCATCAGAATCTCCATGAATTAGGTCTAAAATTCCATCAGATTCGGATTCAGCGGCCGAAATTAGGCCAGAAACACTTATTTTCATGTTCCTGTGGGCTAGTTGATTTTTGGACCCTCCCAACTCTGGATGTTGGGATTTGCGTCTTCAGGATTCTACCACTGGCACACTTCAACTCAAGATGGCTGGAATGACGAAATCATTTTGCCGAATTTAAACGAAACACCTATCGATCCCTATGTAACTTCGGACGCTGAATCGATTGCCGACGGAGTTTTTGACCAAACTCGCTTCCCCGAGGCGGGATTCTTCATCGTAACCAAAATTTGCGACAGTCTTGAATTTGGAACTGAACTTCAATTTTGGTCATTTTCTCGGTAAGATAGGTCTCAAATTCCATCAGATTCGAATTCAGTGGTCAAAATTAGCCCAGAAACACCTTGAATCATGTACCTGCTAGCAAATTGATTTTTCGACCCTTCAAATTCTGGATATTGAAGTGTTGTGTTCTTCAATTCAAGACGGTCAAAATCACGAAAATATTTTTTGCCGGAATTCAATAAAAATCCCATCGATTCCAGGCTATTTTTGGACGCTGAATCGATTCCCGGTGGAGTTTTAGACCCATCTCGCTTTCGTTCGGAGTTATCTCAACTGCTAACACCAAAGCTAAATTACTCCAGTCACTTGCTGTTACCATGACGACTATTCAGAGTTCCTAGTTACCATGACAACTAACCTAGACTGTGCTGTAGGACTCGTGTAAGCTTGCTATCTCTGTAGGGGACGTGAGTGTGTCCCTCTGACAGTGCTGAGATCACTTTCCCCAGACACATTAGCGAGGAGTTGATCTTCTTAGCTTCGTCCAGAGTCATGCCTTGTGCGTTCGTCTTGGATGTCTGGAGAGAGAGAGCTAGTCAGTTGGAAGAAAGGGAGGGAGTCAGGAGGGAAATTTAGACTATGATACCACACTCTCTGTCCCTGTGTCTAGTAGCTGTACCTTTTCACTCCCAGCCAAGTCAACGAGGTATAGTTTGGAGGAGAGTTTCTGCTGGTTTGTCATGTTGCACTGCGATACCGTGATCTGGAACACGCTGTGCGACCGCGAACTGTGCTCGTTCATATCTGAAAATAGGGGGGAGTGAGTGGGGAGAGGGGGGAGTAAGGTGGTGGGAGTGGGGGGAAGAGGGACTGGGCACTTGATTGTACCAATGTTACTTAACAGATTTGGATGTGCCTGTGACAGAATGCATGCTATCTGACTCTAGTCAGTACTCATTTTCTCGGTCTATTGCCTATGATATTGTGTGTGTGTGGTAGTGTGTGTGATATTGTGTGTGATATTGTGAGCGTGATATTGTGAGGTATCGAGGATTCCCAGAATGTGGTCGTTAGTGACACCAATTAACTCACGATAGTGAATTATCGGGAGTAGGTTGGCTGAAATCACCCTGGTAATAGTGTTACCATGACAACCACTATTGTGGAGTTACTCGCGGTGTATTGACCACTTACATGCTGTACTTTGTGTGTGTTTGTGTGTGTGTGTTTGTGTGTGCGTGTGTGTGTGTGTCCAGGCAGGATTGTCGCAGACTATCTCTCTTTTCGAGTACTATTGCTATATCGAGTGTGCTAGCTATACATTGTACATAGCATGTACTCATTGAATACAAGATAAGAGATCATCAGAGCCATTGTGATCGCGTTCCCATGGTTTTGTCGTGGATACATGTTCCATGCCTTTGTTGTTACCATTACCACTACCTCAGGCGCACATCAACTTATTGTCGGACAGACACACACACACACACACACACACACAGACAAACGCAGACACACATACACACATGCTATGACTCTCCAATCACGCAATTCTACACAAGCAATTAACTGATTGCATGTCCCGCGTATTTACTGATTGGATCTACTGAGTGTGTGTGTGTCACTCTAGCTGCAGTAGTAGTGGTTTACGGTTTGATATTCATTATTCACATATACGCGATCAGAGTCTGCGTGAATGGTGGTTTTTCCATAGCCTATTCCAGCATCATTACCTGCCTATTGTCGATGCCTTGCTGTACCAATATCTAGTGTCCTAGCTGTTCCCAATACTGGGAAGGTGGCCTATTTTCCTATATCAGCACTATTTCCCGCTGTCCTTGCAGTGGGGGGTGGTGGCCAATTCCCCAAAAACACTGCCATTTCTTGGAAAGGAGTCGTTAGCTACCACATGGCAGTTGTAATCCAATACATGTAGTTAATAATATCGAACTATCTTTATAATATCGCAGTCGTTGTTAGTTGTAGGAAACTGTATTTCCATTTTCTCCATATAACGTGCCAGCGATTTCGAACCAATGGTTATCGAGAAAACGCTCTCACGTGATTTGTTTCACCCCGTCTGCAACTACCTCCCAATGTTTCATATCTCTGTACAGTGTAATACCTTGCACATTTTCAGCTTAGCAATGTTACCCAAAGACAAAGTCTCCTGACACCACACACCCCTCCTAACTGNGCACACACACACACACACACACACACACACACTCACACAATGTCGGGGAGCTACACAAGAATCAAGACAGAGGAGGAAGCGGATGAGGATCTGAGGAAAGAGGACTCTCCCTCCTCCTCCCCCGCTGGGGGCGGAGTGAGGGAACAGGGACTTTCGAAAAAAGAGAGATTCACAGTGAGTTATATGCCCATGTCAGCAGCACCGATATTGTGTATAATATCTGATCAAAATTGTCAATTGTCAGCGTCTTCAGACATCTCATTCAATGTGTTTCCATGACAACTTGTGTTTCCATGACAACTTGTGACACCGTATGTTTCCATGACAACTTGTGACAACGTGTGCTTCAATGACACCGAGTGTTTCCATGACAACTTATGACCCTCCCCCACTTTTTCCCCCCAGAATATGGTGCTAGACGGTCTCAAGTCCCTGAGCACAGACCTAGGCTCGATGACACCCACTTACTACGGTAACCCGTACACAGAGGAACACTGTGTTGCTAGGACACCATCTGTAACCATGACGACAGCCTCCACACCCACCACCAAAACATCCTCTAAATATTGACACTGCTTCGAGCGAGACTCCAGCAGTGCGTGTTTTTCTTATTAAAATGTGGTTTTCAAAGTTTTTTGTGGGGATTTCACCTGGAAACCTCTCCGCGTTTTATCAATATGATTGTTTTTGAAATCTCAAATTATCATAGTAGTATTTATTGACATCTCAGTGTATAAAACGGAATTTTATTTGGTGTAACAATCTCGGATGAAAATGGCCCCGAAATCTATGAATGAGATATGTCACTCCTTTTACCAGAAATCACACACCCGCACACACACCCACACACATTCAACAAAAGATGTGTAACTCAACATTACATTTGGTTTCTAGCCAAAGTCACGGTTAATTCAATTACCCGGGAGCACCTATGCGATCAGGGGAAAACTGGTTTCAGATATCGTGGACGATGGTGTCGTTGTGATGCTCCATTGTTTCTGTCACACTTTCCCCTTATATTGAGTATCGGTGTCTCTTTACACATCGGTGTCAGTTCCTCGACACAAGTGTAAATCTAACAGTCGCTCAATCCCGATGGTTGACACCACTCAGACGCATACCGGGGCACCATAATGTAGCTTCTTTTAAATGCGGCGTTATTGAAAATGACCAAATACGGCATAATCACCATAGTTACCTTCAACAGAGACAGTGAGCAGCGATTGTTGCCGTGTAGTTGCCACAGATGTTGTCATGGTAGTAACGCCAACATTATACCACTGTTGAGTAGCAATATCCCGCGTATGCTATTGTACTAAACACCTTCATACACAGCCACGCAGACATTGGGGCACACACACACACTCACACACACTCACACACACTCACACAC
>CAMPET010000205.1:38787-49835 GCA_946803715.1 Beroe ovata | reverse complement strand
CACACACACACACACACACACACACACACACACACTCACTCTCTTGTACTCGCTGTCCATGTGAAATGGACCAGGTGGACCTTATCTTGTGTTTATGAAACTTGAAACTGCGTCAAATACTACGAACTTTAACTCTTGATAGCATTGGAACCTTCCCTTTGCGAAATTTTGACCTGTTGAACACTCAATGACCGTATTAAACATTAGTTCGTTTAAAATTTGCGGTTCTCACTCTTTGCAGACATTATTTTCTTGGCAAATTTCCAAGAAACGTCTAGTATCTCAGCAATCAGACCATGGAGAGTCTCAGGACAGCATCAATATCGTACACTAAAGTGGAACTGGATGATGGTGACCTCACTGACCCACCGGCAGAAAATCAGAATGAGACGACATCGGTGAAAATTGTCGTGAGTGATCTTGCGAACGATTCCTCCTGCATTTCTAATCATTTCCGTGTTAAAACGTATTCCCTCGTGTTTACATTTCTCCAACTTTCAGGAGGTGTTATCCAAGGGACTCAAATTTCTCGGTTCAGGGCTAGGGGCAGTGATGGACCTCTCCCCCACTGCATACATTGTGAACCCCTTCACTCTATCAGCGTGCAGTGCTATCCCCCAGAATAACAACAAAAATGTCCAGCATGGGTCCACGAACATGAGCCACTCTACAAATATTTGAACAATAGACGGGAGATCGCGACTCTTATGTTTAAGTGCAACTATTTGAAACACCAGACAGCGACACACCCCTTGTAACACACCCAGCAACACCTCCCTCCTCACCCTAGTGACCTCACCTTAGTGACCCAGGAGCACTCCAGCAACACCCGTGACAGTGACAGATACACGGGTCCCCTAAACCCCATATATTTCCCCGACACACCCCTTGTGACCCAGCAACACTCCGTAACACCTCGTAACACCTCGTAACACCTCCCCCCCCCTCCTCACCGGTGACAGCGACTGCTCTGTTCCTCTTTCCCTCCCTGAGGAGATCCACTATCTGTTGAGGAGTGTCCACGTACCGTTCAGTCACATTCCTCACGTACGTGCACTTCGTCTTGTCCTCGTGTATCGTCAGATTCTTCTTGTTAGCTGGGGGCGAGGAGTGAGTTAGGAGTGGGGGAGTGAGGAGAGGAGTGACTGAGGAGTGGGGGAGTGAGGAGAGGGAAAGTGAGGAATGGGGGAGTGAGGAATGGGGGCGTGAGGGGAGGGAGAGTGAGGAATGGGGGAGTGGGGAGAGAGGGAGAGTGAGGAGTGGGGGAGTGAGGAGAGGGAGGGTGAGGTGAGGGGAAGTGAGGAGGGATGGAAGAGAGTGAAGAAAGGTGCGAAAACTCCCGAATACTATCGGAATGAACATGAGAAATAGCTCATGAACTATTTGATGATTTTATTATGAATGACATATGAAGATCGAAAGAGAATGGAAACTTTTGTTATGCCTTTCAATTTCTTCACATTATAATTAGATCAACGACGATTGTAAAACACGATGTTACTACAAATCTCAACTCACGATCGAGCAGGTCTCGTATCTTCTCCATGTATATCTCGTAGTACGATATCTTGATTGTGAACTCGATATTATCCTCCCGTTGTGCGATATGTGCGAATATCTGGTCCACAGCGCGCGGCATAATGCCTCGCTCAGTCCCGGATATATCTCCCTGGTGGAACATGTTGTCATGGTGACAGACGGTGGACGGGTACCATGTTGTCATGGTGACAGGCGGTGGACGGGTACCATGTTGTCATGGTGACAGAAGGAGGAGGGTCACCATGTTGTCATGGTGACAGGAGGAGAACGGTTACCATGGTGTCATGGTGACAGGAGGAGAACGGTTACCATGGTGTCATGGTGACGGGGGCTGGGTTACCATGGTGACAGACTCTGCGAGAACAAGTCTTACCTCCATAGTGTAGGTTTTCCCGCTGGATGTCTGCCCGTACACAAATATCGTTGCGTTGTAACCATTCAACAGTTCTGCGGGGAGAAAAGAGGGTGTAAAGATGAACTTCGATCAGATGTTAACTTCAACTCCAGCCAATACTAGTTGTCTTACCCTCCACAATGGGGCACGCTGTGGTGTTGAAAATATCCTCCTGGGTTACATCACCACTTTTCACAGCATCGAATGTGTACGGTTTACCCTGTGGGAGACATAAAGTCAAATTCATGTTCGACGTTCGTATGGGGTTGCGCGAGATTGAGTACACTGAGTACACTGGGATAGGTGGATGGGTGTGGTCGTGCATTGTACTGTGTATACCGACCACCGTGTATTCACAGTTCACATATGCAGAAGTTATGCTCTGGCACTGGGTTTTTCACTAATGAGTGATGATGTGAGATAAAATGTTACATCTTTACCTACCTCTACGAAAACTGTCTCATCCTGAATTTTGTACACACTTGACGGATCCCCTGGTCTAAACCTGGCTATTACCTTAATTCGTTCATTCATGTCTATAAATAGAAATTGAGTTAGAACAGCCTTTCATGAGAAATGAAGATAATCACGAGACTTTTTGAGAGAAATGTATCAAATTGTAACCACAAATTCTGAAAGTGTAAACAAAACCACTAACATACTTGTAACCACAAAACAAACGTTTCGTCTAAGCTGCTATTTATCATGAAAACTTGCCTCACGAATGGGAACAACAAAAGTTTCCATGGGGAGGGAAATTTGACAAATTTTGTTGAAGTTTTGCCAAGTTTCCACTTTTACTGATATAACAAGCGTACAACAAACTTATCTTGTTGAACATCACAAAATTTGAGTGGGCACATATGACGCATATCAAGAATCATGCTGAGTCATAAGATCCTTTGTTACCATTGTGTGAAAAGTGGCCGTATAAGGATGATCTTATTTGAACAGAAAAACAGATGTGAGAATTGAAATTATAACAGTTAGAAGTGATGCTGTATCATCATTTATCGAATAGGAGCAAAGGTCACGATTTCATTGTTCTATGGGGTGAGAGTTTTGTAAATTGCCGCTTATCAATTTCGCGTAGGGCGCCGAACAAATTTTGAATGGTCTGCGCGCGATCGCGTCCATAGGAATTGAATGTGGCGTTCGCGCGCTACGTCAAAGTAAGGAGAAATTTGTGGGAAAACTGCAGCGAAACGACTTCTGTGACCAGTTATGTCACTGTAGTCGTTCAATATTGCCACGAAAAGACTGCAATGACACTGCAGGTAAGCTACAAAGGGTGAAATACGGTCTACATTCTGGAAAGAGAAACAGAGATTAGTGGAAATGCGTGACGTCATTGGATAACAAAATGCTGTAACCATAGACCATGGTAACATTAGACCATGACACCAGCTATAGTAGTGGGCAGTCAATGGAAGCGGACTTTCGTATCAAATATCAATGTTACTCATTTGCTTCCCTGGTAACATTGAAACTATATATCCTAGTATTTACTGTTACCAATGTTACATCACTCGGGCAAAACAATCATGTTTTCTCGAAGAAGTTATGGGAAATTACTATCAAAATTAAAATAAACCACAATGAAATTAGCAGACTGAAAGAGTTAAAATAGAGAGAAATTGTTTCAAATCTAACGCGAGTATAATTTCAACCGCATTCATGGTCGATTTGAAACATAACAACTTTTTATAAATTTCGAGATTTAACTTAATGCACGTCGAAATAGGGGGTCAATCCCACGCTAAATAGGGCAAAGAGAGAGATAAGGGATGAACCTATTTAACCTAGGTTCGATGTGAAATGGGAGGGATGGAAATTGGCTGATTGCCAGAGTGACGCTAGGGTGAACTAAAATGTCAAGTATCACCATGACAACATACTCTTTACACAGTGTGATGACAGACAGAGTGGTGACAGACAGTGTCAACATATCGTTATACATGATAAGACTGTGAATTGTGCTCAGACAGCATGAAATGAGTGAGCACATCGCATAGTGTGAAGTGAGACAACAGTGTCGCACTATGAAAACACCAACTTCCAACGTGAGCAAGTATAACAATGTGGCGGATTAAAATATTGTGTATTTTACATGTAGAATTCTACTGCAGTAAACCCAAAACAAGAGAGATAAGAAACTGTCTCGCGGTATTTTATGAAGGAGTAGGAGGAGGAGGAAATGTTAAACGCAGGGCGTGATGCAATCATGTGTGTATGTGGCATCATGTGTGTGTGTGTGTGGCATCATGTGTGTGTGTGGCACGGCGATGCCACCTTTCACAACACACTAAAACAAGCAATGTCGTCAATGTCTAGACACGTTGAAAATGATGGTAACTTTCTGTTTGTAGTGTAGCAGACAGATGGTTTCCTAATTTCCTTATCACACTACAAAATGACAAGAGATAAGAATTTGATATCTACTCCCACTTATGTCAATAATTTCCTGGGTAATATACCACGCGGCTATATGTTAAAATATTATTGATGAAGGAGTAAGTTTATGCGGGGGTTGATACAAACACACACGTCATCACTGTTAAATACCGTGACATTGATCACACATGTGTGTGAGTGTGTGAGTGTGTGTCTGTGTGTCTGTGCGTGCGTGTGTCTGTGTGTGTCTGTGCCTGTGTGACCCATGTTCACTAATTCACGTTGTTATGGCAACTTGACAAACTTCCCTTCTCTATTCTCGCAGCCCTACATTGACTCGAACAGATTATATTAGGCTTGAAGTAATTAGTCATGTATACCAGTTGCATGCACATTGCACTATGTCCTGAAGTCCAGCCTAATCACTGTGAGTCATAGCACGTCAAAATCACAGACACAATTACGTGTCTGCGACACACGAACATGTTATTGTGACAACAAAACATCATAATGCGTCATAGTGTGCTAGAGACACAATGTAAGATTATAAGAGTCGTGTGTGTCTTTCGGAATATGGGAAAACGCATCAATCTGGAGATGATAAGCAGCACGTTTTCTAGAATGGATCTTAGTGATTATGGTGAACTTTCCTGATGACTCTCCAACATGCTAAAACGTATATCGAGCATGCCAAAGATACCATGCCATTAGCATAATCAATCATTATTAAGAACATATTTCTAATCGAAAAGCATTACTCGTTGAGACCCAACTTGAGGAATTCTTGAGTGCAAAAAACACTTTGAAGGATCAAGTACTTACGACCCGAATTAAAAGAGCATTACTAGGAAAATCACATAAGAAATAGGTACTGAATCTAGGTTTATGCAATTCCTTATGTTTTCAAGAATTTATGATTGAAGTTTCAGAACATCAAATGGTAAGCTGAAATCAAAACATACTTAGCAGAGACAGCTTTTTATGAGCAGCAAATGTTACAGTATAAATATGTAGGAGTATCAGCCAAAGCTCAAACACTGTTTTAAAAAGAAAACATATCAGTGCACTAAAAATAAGAATAATATATGTGTGGGTAATACTTGGAGTTAAAACCATACCAAACATGATCACGTGTAGTAGAATGGAATTCAGCTGCATGGAGTTGAAGAGTAAGACGGCATTCCAAGTGAGAAGATTCCAGAACATCAACTCCCCCTCCTTCATAATCCTCCCCCTCCTCCATCCCCGTACAGAATATTGAGTGGGAGGCAGTTTTTAAAACTTGTGTTTTAAAGTTATGTGTGTGCCAGCAGGGAGCTGTTAAAGTAGCTGGGAAACCAGTTGATTATGTAGGTGTTTGGCAATTATTGTGAACGATCCAGAGTGACATATATAGCACCAAAACCTGAAATATCAATCAGTGCCCAAAAGATAGGAAGCGTGCATTGATAATTGAATGGTATGCTGTAAATTTGTAAATAGAATAAGAATGCTTGCCATGTTTTTCATGAGTGGTATACTTTTAAACTAAATTTTAAAATGAATCTATAACATTGGCAGCTGGTGACTATGCAATCTTAACTAATCATCTGACTGATGCAACTGATCAGTTGGGCTTGGAAAAGCATCTAAACTGGGATTTGAAATGAGAAACTTGTGATTTCTGAGTTTTGTGATTAGAATAATACAAGTCAGCAACAAAGATATAAGCACAGAAAAGCTTGTACCATGATAACCATGCACCCATAAGGGTTTTGAAATTCATTTTTACAATAAGTATTATGAAAAACAGTCTGAGTTCATTGAACAGGTAGTGAAAGTGTGAGGCAATATGAACCATATGATATTAGAAGCTATATAATGTTTGCCAATAATTGGTCGCACTTATAAAACAAGGCCATTACACAAATAAAAACATTATCTACAATCAACATTATCTACAATCAACAGAAGAATAATAAACCTTTTCAATCATGAACGCCTTGATTCAACCTCACATTCACACAAAATCCTTAAATTTTAAGTTTACTGATTGTGATTATATGACATGCATGGAGATAAAAAATGAATAAAATTTTCAATCTTTGATATATTGTGTTGCAATTTAATGCTGCCAGATAAGTCAGATGTTACCTGGCGCGGCCTGTTTGTCGCGCACGGCGCTCTCGAAAAACAAATCAGGTAATATGATGTAACAACCTAACCACGGAGACGCGCAGTGCGCGCGGTGACGTGTATTTGAGTCACGCAGCGCGGGAACATTAAAACATAATTCATGCATTCATAAATTTAGAGCGCGCGCCGCGTCGTCGTTTAGCCAACAAATATCAATCACATAACTCCTCGACATACGCGACGCTGGGAAAACACGAGTTTAGCATTCAAGATCAAGCAAGCTGCGCAAATTTCGAAATAGATTATAGTAAACAACTAAGAATGAATAAATTAGCATTTGTCCAGTAAGTGGAAATTGAATAATTGTTTTCTGATTTATTCAATCCTAGTTTCTACATTTTTAAGGATTGATGAACAAGAAGCCTTTTTCCCAATTACTGTGAGTAGTACTTTCAATAATTTTATGATTATACTTCTGTTTCGTTTTTAGGTTTGTAAATGCAAGTATTGCCAAATATTTTAACCTTTCTAATTTAGGTCTTATTAATGGGTAACAAACCAAACAAACAACTTGTCCTCCCTGATTTACATGTGAAAATAGTTTTGATTGGGATTGGTGGTGCTGGAAAAACATCTGTATTTGATCGAATCACTTCTAATCAGGTATTATTTGATTTTTGCATCATTCAATTGTTTTTTTTCTGGTGAAGGCTTTTTTAATTATCTAATCCCATTGTATTTCACTCAAGCAAGTAATGATTGATGTTAATCACCAGTTCAGCTATTATTACAATCAAACCACGTCTGTAAAAATTGGGAGTGTGGTAAAGAAGATAAATGTGCCAGCAGAATGTTTGGTTTCAGTCTCCCTTTGGGATTTGCCAGGTTTATAGAAGACCTATCATACATGGAAATTTCTTCTATTTCTAATTGTTATTCTGCCTGTTATTCTAGAAAACTGAACTGGCTTTATCTTCAGGAAATGATGATATGGATCTAAGAAAGAGTTACTATAAGGATGCAGATGCAGCTATTTTAGTAGTAAATGTCAAGGATCATGAGAATATAGCTGAAGTCAGTACAGTTGGTCTTTCATTTGTTAATCATAGGCATGGTTGAGCAATTTCTGTCTATTTGAATATAACAGATTTCCATTCATAGGTCATTTCTTTGAAAGAAGCACTTATAAACTTGACACAGACTCAGTCAGTATTTGGAACTTTTGAAAATCAACCTTCTGAAGGGGTAAGTTCAATATTACAAATTACATGTTGCAAATAAAGAACATGACTGTAGAATAATGAATAAATGAAACTTCAGGAAAGTATTGAAGACACCATCATCACTGAGCAACTGGAGCAGAAACTAACTGAAATGCTAATAGATATTCCTACCTTGCTCCTAGGTTATTTCAATTCTTCATTCTAAATTATCAAGCACATGCATTCTTGTGTCTCATCAAGTATGAAACATAGGATCAAGAGTTGATGAGTTAAATCTGGAGGAGGATCAAGATGAGCTCCATCCCAGTATAACTGAGCTCAAGAGAGTCTCCAAAGAAGCAAACTGCACAGGTAAACTTTCCTCTAGCCTGCTACCTGAAAAAGTGAGAGCAGAACTTCATTTATAAATAAAGTTCATTTATAAATAAACTTCATTTATAAATCTATGAACTCAGATTGACTGACAAAGGAATTATATTCATTTTACCTGATTCATAGCTTCTCTCTCCAACTCATCCACGCAAGCTAAGAATAACTCGAAGTTTTCCTGCCCTTGTTATATTATGCAACAAATTTTCAATTCTGATTGCGTAGGGGTTGCTCAATCAGTCTCAATTAGGACAAAGGTTCATGACTGGTTTTAATCAACTAGCGACTAAAACCTTCCCAATAAAAGGTTTTGGTCTGACCATTAACTTCCTTTAGCTATGCATACCTTACCTGATATGTTATATCATATAATATCAATACTCACGTGCACTCCATTGAAAATCTGGCGTCATATACTCTTTGGATGCTGTGTCTGTTGACCCAAAGAGGAAAACACCCGATTCTCCGAACTCGAACTGTCTCTGGCACGCGTCTGTCAGGGTCTCATACCCTGTCTCCATGCTCATCACTCCATTGTCATTGTTTCCATTGTACATTATTTTAACAAGTTGTGTAGTTTTGAATATTGTGAAAACAGAACCAGAGGACCTTGGTAGATCCAGCCCTGCAAACTTGATGACTGGTTCAGTAGTGTCCACACATTTCACTGTGATGGAGGAATCCTCGTAGCTGATGAACACAACAGGTGAGTAGGTCGTGGCGCTGCCCTGGAACCTGACTGCGATGATTGAACTATCGGAAATCGTTCCCACTTTCACTTTCACTTCTTTGTAATATGGGATTCGTGTAACTGCTCTCTCGCTTATTGACTTCCATCCTGAAAATGAGAATTTCATAGAGACTGAGCAGTTAAATGATGGAGAAATAATCTGCTGGTAAAAAGAAACACAAACCTGAAGCATCTAGGCAGGAGGGAAGGTAAACCAGAACGAAAAGAGCACTCAACATAACTCAGCAGCTCAAATCTCAAATGAGAAGATCGCCGATTCCCAACCCCAAACCCCCTCTTTACCGATCATTTTCCTTTGTAATGTCTGCCGCAAACTTGTCGATTACTGCATGGATTATACTGCAGATAAGGGAGGCAATGTCTTTGTGGGGCGTAATAATCAGGCTGATCATTACCTGAGGTAAGGAGGGGAAGGGGGAGAGAGGGGGCTTGATTCTCATGCGCATGTCTTTTGTACCATCTGTATGTGGTTAACTCATCTGTGCAAAACCTTAGCTCCCTGGGTTTTCATGCATATCTGAGTTAGGGTGTGATTTGCGAATAATTGGACCTCGGCTAGCTTTATCTAGAGAGAGGGAGAGAGAGAGAGTTAAAACGCTGCTCTCTCTTTAAATGATCCACTTCTGGAGGAGAGTTCTGTGATTCACCGATATTTCACAGCCTCCTTTGTGCTGGGGCTCGCAGCTATTATACGCAGAAGCAGGATCAAATTTCGAATCAAGAAGCACCGAAATTTCCGGAAACATAGAATCAGATTTTACCCCCAGAAAAAAGAGAACCGATTCCTCATATATGATATATTTTACCTGGACTGACGAGGTTAATAGTCTCAATCTTGTACTCCGCGACTCCATCGCTGTTGATAAACATGATGTTCTGGGAGTCGTAGGACCAGAAGGGTAGGCAGTGATCATACATTCCCTGAGAACTGCCAATTTTAGACAAGTCCACAGTCTTGAACAGCTCCCCCATACACGTCACAGTAAGATGGGTTGTAGTTTTGGCAATCGTCCAAACTGTGTTGGCGGGAGTGTATGACTCGGGCATTGCCCCTTTGGTGGCATAAGTGTTCCTGTTCTTGCAAAAAAATCGATATGACGGTGCTTTAGAGAGATCTATGACGTATCCAGCCTCAAAGAAATGCGACTCTTCTTCTCCGTCCACCATGTATGCGGACTGGAAGAATATCCTGATTCTCTCACTGCCCGCATTCTGCGATACAGTTCTCACGTGGATTATGGAGGATTTAGCGTCCACTGGTATAACTGTGCCGTTAGCTGGTCGAGCAATCCAACCTGTTATAGAGTTGGGTTTCAGTGATCATCACTAGCATCAGCTGGAGTCTAGCTGTGTGTGTGTGTGTGTGTGTGTGTGTCAACTTACCATCTCCATCATCGGCCAGTATAACAGTGGTCAGTGAGTAGAGAAGTAGTACAGCAGAACAGGACAGGGTCATGCGGCTAATGGAAGAAGGGGTGTTTTATCGAGCAAACTGCGAGTCACAGTGTGTCTCAGTGTTATCAATCACACAGCAGTTATAGGAAACACAGATGTGTTGACACTGTAACTATGGTAACCAAGAGATTGTGAACTATCGTACTTAGGTGTGAATATCATAAAAAGTTCTCCACAAACAACGTGATGATTTGGATAGTGCAAAGCTGTTGTCGTTTAGCGAAGAAAGACAATGGGCGTCGGGCGTGGTGTTCCAGGGTGTGCAATTTTCTTCTCCTTATCGAGAAATGGATTATCTTCAAGGGTCACATTGTTGCTAGTGAAATGTATGGTATTCCTCAGATTCGCACTAATTGGAGGAAAAAATGAATGACAACACCCCTTTACTCCTCGGTTAACAAGAGAAAATCTGACAAAACAAACAAAACCCAGATATCGACTAACAGGAGTATGCGTTTACACTGATTGCATTGTGAAATGATTAGATTCCCCCATGAATGATCAGATTATGCTTTGCTCATTAAACATCATGAGTCATGACCACCACTCCTGAACAGTATAAACTGCTGAGATTTCCTCATGCTCCTTGAGTAATAAGAAGGAGGTAAGTGAGTGTGAAGCGAACTTAGATGCTAAAATATTATGAACGACGTTTATCGTAGATAGGAAATAGTATGGCCGGAACTCATTTAGACTGGTGCATTACTGAACGTACTGCCGACTATTATATGCTAACTATGGCTGATCCTACATGATTGGCAATGTAACTATATAGACTCTCTTAGATCTAGGACTAGAGCCTAGGAAT
>CAMPET010000205.1:21817-38466 GCA_946803715.1 Beroe ovata | reverse complement strand
TGTGTGTGTGTGTGTGTGTGTGTGTGTGTGTGTGTGTGTTGGTGACAGTTGTTGTTGTCTGGTAAACACAAGTCTTTGTGTTTGCGGTACACTGTAGCCATTCCAGTCGGCATATGACATTGCCCTGCACAGACTCCTTCCCCCATTGTCAGACCACGACTCTCGCTAAACAAATTATCATTATTCCGAGTGTTTTTCACAAAGTTATATTTCACAATTGCAGGGTGGGTACCAGTGTCAGCTAGGGAAAATGATCGGTCAATAGACCTCGCCTTCACTGCTTTCATCCGGTACCTGGTCGAGAAAAAGCTACAGATGGACCAGGTAATCCAGTGAGGCTTTACATTCAGACCTTTTGACACCATAAAAACTTTTTTGGCACCACTATGAACTCCACAGTCTACATATGACACCACTCTTACTCCACAGTCTACATATGACACCACTCTTACTCCACAGTCTACATATGACACCACTCTTACTCTACACTTTGCATATGACACCACTCTTACTCCACAGTCTGCAGGTGTAGTAAAGGGACTGAGTAGTATGGTGCTACCTTCACCTCGCTTCATAGCACCTGACACCCCCGCCACACGGATACAAAAACGTCCTGAGACACCACCGCACGTGCAAATTGAGAGACTGCCCAGTATAGATCACGTGAGTTGCAGGACAGTTCAAGATGTTCATTAACGGGGGTTCATGATCATTGATCATCACCAACGTGTGGTGGCGTTGACACAATGGGAATTTGCGGAGGTCGAATGAGTGTCTATATTCGGCGTGTTAATAGACATTTTCCATACGCTGATTCACTATGTAACCATGACAACACTACAATTCAGGAACCTGTGGATGTAGAGTACTCCATAATACGAGGTCTGATTGGGAAAGTGCGCAGAGGGACCAAGGATTGGGAGTCAGCTTACAGGTGCAGGGAACAATGTCAAAATAATGACGACTATATCATTTTCGAAAAATCCTATCGTATCAGTTAATAAACATTCAAAACTTGCTTTCTCGATATCTAAATGGGCACGTTGGTGTGATTTTGTCGTAACGTGTAGGATAATTGAGGTTATCTTAGAGCAACAGGAGAGAGCTTTGTAACAAAGAATGCAAAACTCTGAGGAATTGACAAACCCTAATTATCGGTCGCTATTATGTTGGAACATGTTTCTTTGTGTGGCACGTGTGAGCACTGAATCTCGCTGATGCAGAACAAACCAACAGATGTAAAATGATACCATCACTTGTGGTGCATAATGATGAGCATAACGCGATCATATGAATCTGCGTGAAATTCAGGATATGACTAACTCAATTTTCACGCTTTTCCCGATGAGATGGCTCCAAAACTCCATCAAATTCGGATTCAGCGGTAAAAATTAGGCCGGGAACACCTATTTTTATATTGCTTAGGGCAAAATGATTTTTCGACCCTCCCAACCCTGGATTTTATGGATTTGTGTTTTCTGAATCCACACTATTTCTGAATCCAAAATGGCGAAAATATTTTTTGTTCGATATCTCTTAAAATACTCTCCTTTCCCATGTATTTTTGGACGCTGAATCGATTAAAGACGGTATTTTGCGGCCATCTTGCTTCCCTGATGCGTTATTTCATGGACAACCATTGTAAAATTCAAGATACGACAAACTCAATTTTTATCCTTTTCTCGATAAGAAAGCTCCAAAATTTCATCAAATTCGAATTCAGTGGCATTTCTTATTCTTTTCCGCTATCATCAAATATCAATCAATTATCAGGCGATTTCAGAAGTGTTACTCTGAGCAGAAGATTGCATCGCCCACTTCCAGTACCCAGGAAGTTATACTGAACATCAAGGACAAAATACCACCTGATTCTCTCAAGGTGATTCCTTGGACATTTTGTCCTTTATACGTGAAAATGATTGATTTTTACCGACACTCTTTATGCAAAGTTACGCGGCTATGCTTTCATTATCTATCAGAGGAGTTAATGAAGCTATGATAACTTCACTTTTTGAAATAACTTTGTCACAGCTTATGACGTCATCAGGCAGTTGATTGTGACGGTTGGCTGAAACTAGAACTGGATCAGGAAGTTGTGGAGCACATTGAGAATGATCGAGTCTTGGAAGTGTTGGACTGTTTCAACTATGAGTTGTGTCCACGTGCTAGTCACGTGTCCAACTATATTAGGAGTGCTATGGTTAGTTGTCAACTAAACTTTAAATCTCGATGCATGATTCACTCACATTACTATCCCATTTGTATCTCTGATAATTGTTGGAAATAAGATACGCATTATGTTTTACTAATCAAGCATCAATTCGTCTAACACAAACATTCACTCTCAGACCACAATAGGAGAGTGTAAAGATAGGCTATCAGCCCAGCAAATATCAGTGTGTTCACAAGATCAAGTCAGGATAAACAACGTAGAGATATCATCAGCACTCAAGCAGTGTGAAATAGCTGTTAGTGAAGTGGACAGTTTGAGAGAGTGTATTGAAGTTGCTCTACTTTGGTAATGTTGCTTTCGTTCAAATGTTTCTTACTGACTGGAAATTTCTAACTGATTGCTGAACTTTTGAACAGTGACAAGCGATTTTGGTATGTTTTTCATGTCTTATCAATTATCGACCATTCAATGAGTCAATGCAGCTGTAAAGTGTAAATACTGTAGATGATTATTTAATGACTAAGACATGCAGTATTGTTTTTGTCAAATGTTTCAGACTTTTCTAATGTTATAAATTCATTTTATCAGACCCATTAGACCGTGTTTTGCGTGTCACTCAAGCCCATATATTGGTTCTGTTTTGGCACTGTCACACATTAATACTTGTGTTAGTGGCACACGCGAAAACAAAATGAAGAATCAATATCCGCGCTACCCGAATCGAGTAGAGCTTAGGCTGGCGCGCGCAAGAGTTCGTCGCGCCGCGCAGATTGCACCTAAGTGGCGAATTTTGAATTGCAGGCGTTTTTCAGGGATCATTCCTTCGAAAATGATCGCAACATGTTGTACACGTTGCTACAAAATGTGAGACATCGTCTATTTTATCAAACAGCGTAATCAGAATTATGTACAAGTCATTCCCATCACGAAAAGTTACTCCAAACACTAAAAACATTTTATTAAGATACTTCAAATTACCAATCCAGATTAATCGCAAACACACTGGAGGAGAGTGAACTTTGCCACTAAGTTTTTTAACTAAGGGAAAGTAAAAAGCATGGCTGAACAAGCAGAGTGTCGTCAGAATGAGCAAATGTTCTATCTCTGATACTTCTTGGCTTTGAACGATGACCGGAAGCCGTTGTTGAAAGAAGAGCGTATTGAAGAGCGTAGTCCTCGGTTAATGGAACGAGCAATTGGAGGGAGGGGTAGGATGAAGTTAGGGGGTTTATCGGTAGAGGAGGAAGAGGGGATAAGACGGAGGGGTGGAGGTCTGAAGAGAGAGGGGGTGTTAGTCAATGAATAGTGGTTTATCTTTTGGTATAAGTTCTGATATATGTTCCTGAAAACAGCAGTCAGCATTCTTAATTCAGCGATTGTGATGAAGTTGATAAATCAAATCAGCTCATGGAAAATTCAGCTCCTACAGCCACACACACACATGCCTGTATACATACTCAGAGAACAAACTAGGAGAACCATTGAGGGAGGGATTTTCTCTGGCCACGCCCTTTTTTGACCGGAAGCTAGAACGGATAAATTTTAGACCCTGTGTGGGGAGAGGGAGTGTTGTCTGTCAGGAAGTAACATCTAATTTACAATTCCACAAAACACATGGAGAGATTGTTCACATACTGCTGATTGTAGATCATGTGAACAATCCCTCCATATAGTTACCATAGCAACGCAATACAACACGACACAAGTGTCTCTGTCACTATGATGAACAATGTTTGTGTACTAACCGACATGTAGGCTTTGGACTGTTTGGCTGCTCCGTTGCTCTCAAATCTTGCCGTGTGAGATTTCTTTATGTCGTCAAGCGAGGACAGGGACGGTCTCTTGACCAGCGAGGATGCCGAGTTGTTAGGACTGGTAATCAGAGGGATCACATTTCACATGGATCACATGAGAATCACATATAACACAGATAGAAAGTGCTGTTTACACAGGAATCAGGCAGCTATATCAGCACACAAATAGTGAGTAACCAGAGTGAGGTGACAGATTGATATTGTGTTCCCCGGATAGATTGAAAAGAGTGAAGTGTCAGTGGTACGATTAATGTGATAGTTAGAGATTGGGGTGTCAAACGGTAGAATTGTTTATGAAGGAGTAAAAGTAAGGGCCATAAAATCCCAGAGGATTTCAAACTTTCATCTATACTTGAAGTGTTTAGCGGATGCCCGCGATAGTGTTGAAATTCTCCGTCTTATACCCATGGTAAACGACTCACATCTTCTAAAACACAAGGGGGAAGGGTGTGAGTGTGTCATTACAAGCTAGCTAGAATTCCTTGTAGTGTACGTATCAGTTGGGGATATCTATCAAGGATCATGGGGGGTGGAGTACTGGAGTTCACTTCGCATATTGAGAATAGTATATTTGGTGTTTGATTCACACAATGTAACATGGATCATAGGGAGTTTCTTCAATCCTGCGAGATAGTGCGATTAGCATGCAGTATAGTAGCAGTGTGGGTGTTATATTGTGTATGTGTGCGAGTGACAACAGAGCTATAAGCGGCACATGCGCTGATACACATGCACTGAAACACATGCACTGAAACACATGTACTCAGTACATGTACATTGTACATTGTACTGAAACACATGCAGTAGTATAAAGCAGTGGTACACGAGCACAGATACACAAGCATATAGCTATCATTAGGCACATGCAGACGAGATTGTTACGATGAGTATTCGGAGGTAGCAGCCACCTTTCTCGATGAGAACTCTTCATCTCTCCACTGTTGAGACGCACAGAGTGATCAATAGCCCGATGAATTCCCAATCACTTGTCATCTGTTTTCACCCTCCTCTATCCTCATTCCTCCCCCTCATTCCTCCTCTACACAGCACTGTTTCCCCTCTTCTTCCTACTGGACGGAGAAGGACAGCAACACAAAAAACACGAATATTTCCGTCCATTTTCCTCCTCCTCCTCGAATCTATCACTGTCCTCATCTTGTCCCGTGTAATCCCCCAGCTTGGTCCCACTCCCCCCATAGCCCCCCTCCTGACTTGCTAGCAAGGGTTCCAGGTCGAGAAGGAGAGGGGTGCCCAGTGACACCCTCTTCACTGATCGGGGGGACATGTTCGCACTGCACACCGATTCAAGTGCCTCTTCCTTGCTTTTCACGAGAGTCGCACCCGTCCCATCCCCCGACCCGTCGGTAAATGTCACGTGATCTATTTTAATCCCGCTGAGCGGGCGTTTGTGGGAGTTCTTGTTCAGGGCCTGGTATTTGAAGGTGTTGTTGAGGGTCTTAGATCGGAGTTCCACTCCCGTTGCTCCGTCCGATTTCTCCCGTTTGTGGGTCCGTCTGAGGGTGAAACTGCCCTTTTCACTGGACGCATGGTGATGATGATGGTGGTGGCTGAGAGAGAGAGTTTTCATTGGTTGATGACTGGGGACAGGATATTTCATTGGTGGATATCTAGGACAATGGATATCATTGGTTGTTGAGTGGAGATGGATTTCATTGAATGATGACTCGGAACTCTAGTCTACTAAGTACTAAGTCCTTGAGTATGTAGAAGAAGCAAATGATCAATGAGTGAAATTAACAGTGACTCTTACCACAATGTAAACACAAGTTTGGGTGAATTATTCTTACAAATACTGACCCCGTGTTTTTGCTGAAAGATAAAACTACATTTTCCCGATTTGTACAAAAATATCTAAACACACACACACACACACACTAAAATCAGGCTACTTTTATGATCTATATCTGATTCGGACAGTTATTCTGATGATACCATGTCATCATCATGATGACACCGATATGACACACTGTCACCATGATGATGACACAGTTATGACACACTGTCATCATGATGATGACGAAGTTATGATGACATTCGCAGACTGAAGAGAGAACTGACAGTGGATCGTCGACTCATTCTTCTGTCGGAGTGGGAACTTGACGGGAGATAAACAGGAGGGTGACATGAATAGGGGAGAGAGAATAGGGGGATAGGGGAGAGGGCATGGAGAATAGGGGGAGGGAGAATAGGGGGATAGGAGGGGGATAGGGGGAGAGGGCATGTAACACAGAATTATCTACACGGAGAGGATATGGGCAAGGGACTCTGAGTCATGACTATGTAGTATGTAAGTTTTATGAGACAAAAGGCGTTCGACTAGGAGTTTTTCGGATGAAAATCACTGAAAATTAGTAAATTATGATTCAGCTTACAACAGGTATCATTGGCTCTTATCAAATGTCGAGAATTTCAAAGCTATCGTCCGAAACGAATGAAAATTCGTCTGTTTCCTGTGACAAAAGTGTACAGTGGAACTGTGTATAGAGAGATTTGCCGAAAACTCCATGAGTGAAGGTGATGACTGGCTGGCTGAAATCGGGGGAAAATGGAGGGGTATAAATCGTATTGGGGCTTGGGGCGAGAAGTAGTTTGGAAATAAATATTGATATTCGGCTTGGGTTGGTTGCTGATTGTTGGAACTAGAGTTGAAAATGTTATATTTTACTAAAATCAAGAGCTAGTTTAATCATACCGAGGTTTTTGAGTTGGGGGTAGAGGAGGTGAGAGGAGCTCTTTCACCCTGTCTGATGCACGTGTTGGGAGGTAGAAGAGAGGATACTTTCCGTTGTAGTCCCTCGTCAACTTGTCCGCTTCTAGAGAGAGACAGGTGTGTCAACAGAGTGGTGTCAGGGGAGAGTGGTGTCAGGGGAGAGTGGTGTCAGGGGAGGGTGGTGTCAGGGGAGAGTGGTGTCAGGTGAGAGTGGTGTCAGGGAATGTAGTGATGTCAAGAACTCACTATCTTTTATCAAGATCTCGATGATATGCTCGTGGCCACATTGAGCTGCCAAGTGGAGCGGTGTCATTCCATTGAACGCACGTGAGTTAATATCACTCTCACATGCCAGCAGCACGTGCACCATATCAGCGCGTCCTAACTTCACTGCCCAGTGGAGACCTGCGAGAGAGTCACTAGGAGACTGTTGCTATGGGAACAGTGATCAGGAGCAACACTGTTGCCAGGGAAACCAAATTAGGATAACACGCATTTCACACCTGTGTATCCAGAAATGAAATCCTTGTACTTCACAAGAGTCTTGTCTTGGAGGAGTAGCCGCGAGACTGCCTCAATGTCTCCAATAGCTGTCTTGTAAATCCATTCTTTCTGGCTCGGCTCCAACTGCGAGAGAAGTGGTGTCAAGAAGTGGTGTCAGGGACGGAATGGAGTGATGTAAGAGTGGTGTCAAGTGAGAAAAGAAACGTCAAATGGTGTCAGCACATGGTGCCTACCTGATTGTTGGAGCACCCACCGACTGATCCAACTGAAAAAAGATTGGAAATGTTACTGAAGTCGAAATCACTGGCATCATGATCCAGATACCAGGATGTGATGCTACTCCGCGATTGTTTGCGGAGAGTTTGGAAATACGTGTTCACGTTGTCTTGGCTCGCCATGGTAACGTGCGACACACCCACTGGCACACCCACTGGCACACTCGAGAACAAAGAGCAGTAGGCAGTGAGAAGTGTAAAGAGAGTGAGATGTCGTTTATCCGCCGCAAAGTAAATTGGTATAATGGTGTACAATATGCTATCTGATGTGTCAGCTGCTATAGATGAGAATGTCACTGCAGGGAATTGATGAGTACACACTGCAGTCACTGGTGCAGTGGCACTGTAGTGGTGCAGTGACACTGTAGTGGTGCAGTGACACTGTAGTGTTTCAATGGGGGACTGAAGTGCAGTTACTGTGTGATAATTACAGAGTGGAGAACTTACTACGTTACCGCACGTGTGTGTGTGGTTATAGTGTGTGTGTGGTTATAATGTGTGGTTAGTACAGACAATTAATACCAGTGATTAACCTACAAGTATGGGGTGTGGTCACGCTTAATCAAACTGAGTAACCCCCCTTGTCAATGTCTGTGACTGACACAAGATGCGACCCAATCCTTGTGTCTCGGGTAATGGTCCATGAAACATATGAGAAATGACTCTAGTATTGTTCATAACGAGATTACGCGTTGTGACTGGGCTAAGAGAGAGATTGGTTAATTCTCTGATTACTTTGATAATGAATCTGTCATCCATGCTAACATCGCGTTAACATCATGTGAGTTGTCACCTTGGCACCAAATTCTGTAATCATGACAACTAACTCTGTATATTACCCGGGCTTGGTAGCGGAGATCCCAAACTTTGGTCGTGATATCCAGACACACAAATGTACGGTATAGTGAGACATGCCCCGAATCTGCGTTGAGCCGCGCACCCCTCTGACGCGCACTCCTCGGTCGCGTTGGATAATGCGCGGCGTCGGAGAGCGTGGTTACCAAGGAGAAATTCGGATAGAACAGTGGAAAAGTTCATTTTAGAGAATGAAATTTGTCTAGATCAGCTAGACCCCAGGCAGAGAGAAAAGTCTCTTTCGAGGTAAAAACAAATGTACGAAAACTATGTCAAATGTGTCAGAAGCACTATGAACTATTTATGTCACAGGATGCATATCATAAGATTGCACTGTCAGTCTGAAATCTGTGGAGTGTGGAATATGTGCAGCCGGACCACTATGAGAGTGACAGTCTGAATTACACTCATCACAAATAGTGGAGGAGATAGGGAACCAATCACTGAGCCGGAACTGGGGTCGGTAACCAATCAAATTCAGCAGTTTATGTGTCAGACGCCCATAATAAGCAGCATGGGAGGGTATGTCTCGAAGTTTTTATGAGGCTTTAATGAGACATTTGCGTCAAGTTTCATAAGAAAACGCAGTTCACAGGTGTTTTTTCTAGGTTTTTGTAATTGAAATAAGCAACTGACCTCTGTATACATCTCTAAGTGACAAGTCTCTGACGTCCACCATATTACAATCGGCAAAACACACAACTTGAAATAACAGTAATACAATGCCATTGTAAATTACAAATTTACACGTTTAAAATTGTTCCAGTCAGGAGTTCAGTCGAACAAGCATGTTTTTAAAAACACACCTTTTTTCTGTGAAAATTATCAGAAGCATGATCAAACGGTGTGAACAAGACGAGTGCGTTTCAAACGATGTCTTAGGAGAAGTGACTTTATCAAAACGCATTCTTTGAAGTTAGAAATTTTGTCGTAAGTTTTTTCACAATATCTCAGGCTAGCTCTCTTCTTCAAAAGAACTCAAAACTTATCGAAACAATTAACAAACTGCACAAACTAAAGTCAGAAGCTAGCATACCTGATCTTCTCTTGTGCTTCACATCTTCCAATGTAGCCAGGTTTAATCTTCTGAACCCAATGATAGGCATCAGAGAGTCAAGATCAACAATGTTATCGTACATTTCCTTGTGCAAAGCAGGGATGAACCATGACGGAAATGAGGAGAGTTTACACAGAGTTTATATACAGAGAGGTGTTAGGTTTTATGAAGGAGCAATAGATAAACAAAGTAGATAAACGCACCAAACCGAACGAAATACACATAGAATTTACAATGTATATTGTATAGTGGCGCAGTGTACACTGTACACTATACATATACACATTGTATAGCACTGTGTATAATCCAGTATCGAAAACAGTCTAGCGATGAGAACTAGCAAGCTATTAAGTATTATCACCATTATCCATGAGCAATCATGAGAATGTTCATTTCAAGCAGAAAACTAAACACAAATTATATTCGTTCCTTTGACATTAGTAAACATTATGCATACCTACACGTGCAATAATACTGTCGAGTGGGGAAATGCATGCGAAGTTTAAATACGATGAAAAACTTTTAAATGGACGATGGAACTGGGAAAATCGCTCGACATCCGGGCTGTGTTCGTGACCGTCATTACTGAGGACACAATAAGACAGGAGAGAGGGAAGCACTAATCACCCAACTTATCAATTAGAGACACACGTGGTCGCATTTATCCTGGACTAAACATAAGTCTCATAATATGACTACTCATATGCCTCGTTTTTCATATCAAACCAGAGTACAACTTGCTAAACCACTATGCTAATAAGAAGTACACATATTGAACCACTAGTATCCATCATACTGCTCATTGTACACACACACAGACGTATGCTGTACACAATTACGCTGGAACAATGATCAGTAACGGAGTACAAGGCAGTGATATCGGCAGAGTGAACTATTAGAACCGTTATTAATGGATACCATGGTAATCCATGGTATTGGATACCATGGTAATCTTTGGTCTCACAAGAAGGAGGTGCTCTAGGAGGTGCAGAGCGATCACCTTACATCTCCATGCGAAACGCACAACACAAGCGAATTGTATGAGCAGCTTGCTGCAGCGAGAGAGCGACAAGCAAATCATTATGATATATACCATGACATCGACCTTCGATATTCTTCCATATAAGGGATAATTGGGTGTTCAACCACTCGTAGTAACCACTACTGCGCAGGTTTCCTCTCAGAAGATGAGGAAGATTTCATTGAATTCTCACGAACACCTTAGCCACACTCACACAGACTATGACAGTTTCACAGGTGTTTCACACCTCAGCATGATTTAGTCTACCTGTCACTCATGTAACCTTGGCAAAGTGTTACCTTGGTTACAAGTCATGTGATAAAGTGTTACCATGGTTACACTTCAAGTCACGTGGCTCCGCTCACACCAGGAATTACTACTTGTCAGAACATTAAGGGAGCAATACAATGATGTTTCGTGTGTTTGTTTCACTGGCTAGTTTGATCGGAGCCGCGCAGGCGCGCACGTGCGACTGCGCGCTGTACACACCTGCACGTGCAGAGGATCAGAATTCAGGGGAATCAGTGGAGTGGATCAATGATCTTGTCGCGTCATTCTACAACATAAACTCGCAGAAAATCCTGGATAAAATTGCAGATATCATAGATACAGAGGTAAAGATAGAGAAGTAAGATCAGAGTTCCCTATACAAGATTGGTGAGATCGTAAATTACAATCCTGCCCACAGGTGAATCCCAAACTACCAGACCCGCTGAAGTCGATAGAACTGTCGTATCTAAACCTGACTGGCACACCCAGTGTTACCATGGTAACGCACCATGTTACCACGGTACGGTGTGACGATGGGGCCATGTATACGAGATACAACATCGACTTCCATCTCTCACTCAATAACCCAGGTTAGCGATCACTGGAAAACCACATTACAAAAGTGAAGACTACTCAGCAATCCTTCTTTCACACAACACGAACGTCGATCAGGTTCAATTGTTCATTCTAACAGCTCCAAGTGTGTCTATCACAAGGTCGTATGGCGAAGGCGAGGGCGGCATTTGCACTGGGTCTGGCAGCCACAGTAAGTGTCGAGGATGTTGTGTTCAATGGGGTCCTGAGAACCGAGATCCTGATGAGTTCTGATGTTATTCTCCCCAGTATTCAATATGTGAGTTGCCAACTTGATGATCGAAATGAAACGTGTTGCATCGTATGAAGAACTCCTAATCTTAGGTCGGACATGTAGAAGTCATAACTGTCCAGTGACTCAATGATTTCTCAGGCGAAGGTTATGTTCATGGAACAACCAATGATCGACTTCAACCTAGAGCTGTATGACGTGATCGGGTTGGATACATTCGGTATCAAGGATTTCATCAGAGAGAAGATAGACGCAGTTCTCCAGCAACAACTTGTCTATCCCGGTAATGAGTGATCCCTTGACACCAATTTTCACTGTAAGTTACTGACACCACTTTCGGATACGTTTTGGATTGACACCACTTCAATATAGGCATGGTGTACATTGACATGTCAACTGGAAAGCCCCAGATTACCATGGTAGAGAATGACTCGAGACTACATCCAGCGGTGGTGTCAGTCAATATCACCATGATTCCTGTCAACATCACTGAGACCCTTGACAGGTGACACCAACATAACCAACAGTTTACTCGCTAAATGATCCTCTCTTCTTCATGATCTCCTCACCACTCCAAGCTTACCACTCCAAATCAATCCAAACTTACCACACCGAACCACACCAACTTTAGGTGTTCCAAATTATCAATCAATAATCCACAGTGTGGAGGGCTGGCTGGAGTACGGTGATGATCAAGCTATCAGAGTCCGATTCCCAGCATCCCGGGAGGTAACACATCACCAATTTGATGTGTTTTACACTGATCTCCAGCACACAGACGCTCATGTCATCATCAAGAACATGGGAGTGTTCGTGGATGACACGTGGTAAGCGGGGGAGGACAAGTTGAGTCAGTTATTCTAGGGGGGGCTGGATTCGAGTTATTTGGAGAGTGACTAGGGTGGCAACACGCACATTGGGAAGGGAGGGTTGACAGAGGGAGGGGAGTAGCTGAATTTCATGAGCAGAGTGAGGGACGCGAAGGGATCATCTTACTAAACTCCTTGTCCAGGTTCGATGTGAGGATGAACATTGCTAGAGATGTGAGACACGGCTCCACCAAGAGAAGCTTCACGGTGAGACACACGGACAAGAAGAAGGGAACGTGGGAATTCGTGATCGATGTTTACTCTTTCCTACTGCCCTCTGTTCAAGTATGTCTGCCCATCAATGAAAACCATCTGAATTGGTTGAATATGTATCATGTCATCCTATCGTTATAAGCCCCCTAATAACACCACTCTCCCCCAGATGTCCCCAGGTGGTGCACCTCCCTCTCTCCTCCCCTCCCTCTACTCCCTCACTGACTCCGCCCACTGTGCCGAGCATGGTGTACTCTACATCGCTGTGCACGGGGGATACAATCTCACGGATAGGAGTGGAGGACATGACCCATATGTCAAGATATTCCTCGACGAGGAGCAGGTAACAGAGAAATGTTGACACCACTTCTAGAGAAATATCGACACCATGCTGGTGCGCTGAGAATCGAGAATAAAACTCGATTTAGCTTTTCTACAATTCACCTGATGCCCCCTCTTTTCCAGGTGGGTAAAACTGCAACAGCCAAGATCCCTGACCCAAGCTACGACTTTATCCACGAGACACTACTCAGATCTCGAGGTGGACCGATATCTGACCGTGTGATAGAGCTCCGGGTATACGATCATGATGTGTGAGTATGATTATTCCTTATATGGAATAACAAACACTGCTCAACATATGGTAACAAAGAAACTAAAAAGAAAGGGATGCTGAATGAGATCTATATTATAACAGTGTTATTAAAACACGGCTCACGCCCTAGATCGAGTTACTGCGTGTGCAGCGCGGACGAAATTGAAATATATTCTGTCTGAATACTAGAGAGTCGTGGAAGAAAGATGTTTCTCCACTGTTACAACCTCACACGTCCCTGTCTACATTCCATCGAGCATACAGGCTCCGTTTTCATGGAGGCTCTCGATGTTTGAGTTTTAACCTCCCTCCCTCCACAGGTGGTCCAGCGACGATCTCATAGGCACAGTGCGATTACCGATAAAGAACGCGGTTGGGAGGAGAGTGTATCTGACAGTGCCACCGAGTGAAGGGGAAGAGGAGGGGGAGAAATTGGGAGGGGAGGAGGGGGGACCTAGCGTGGTGGTGACTGTCCTGTTCAGACCCGTCACTTTCTTCTAGAGAGAACAGAAAGAGAGAGGGGCATCATGACGTGGGACTGAGAGCGATATTAGGGACTGTGAAATAATTATTTGATAAAAGCTGAACACTGATGATTGCCAATTCTGAATGGGAAATAGATAAACCGAATGATTGTTTAGAAAACTAATGAATACGATGTCACCAACATAAGTACTACTGCAATATCACAAGACGCAGAAGTCATAACCGGGGCATACACTACTCATTGCACTGAAATTGAAATCATGATAAGAAATATTGATAAAGGAGTAACCCACGCACACACACACATACATACACATCTGGTATAATAGTAATCAAATAGTGATATCGTGAGTCAATACTGTCGCTATGGCTACCGCTATACATTGGAGTGAGGATTTGACATTGGAGTGAGGATTTGACATTATGTTCAACTGGTAACACGTGATCTGATAATGAGCGGTGATTGGCTGACCTCACCCGATCTGTGTTGTCATGGTGACACTGACAACACTGTGACAGTGAGAGTAATGATAAGAGTGTGATTTAGACGAGGAAATCAGTCTCAGATATTTCCCTGGTCGTGAGTCAAAAACTAATTATCTGAATACAGTTTGGCGGTGGCTTCTGTAACGCGCGACGCAGTATCACACATCCTGGTATTATGAAGCGTCAAAACTCGTCAAAACACGTGGACAAAAACACAACTTTTTCGGATATGATCCCATGTTTTATACTCACGTTCCATCTTATCAAAGTGATCCTCTTCCTCAAATTCCTCAGAGTCGTATCCACTGACTGGTGATCTTATCCCATCCTCCTGACAGGGAAAGAGAGTGAAGTACAAGGGGCTGTGGGTGTGCGCAGTGCACACTTCTTGTACATCACATGGTACACTTGGTGTGCTAATAAAGGGAGCATCAGGTTGAAGAGGTGTGAGTTTCACGCCATGAAATTGAGTGATCGACCTCAACTTCAGTTACCCAATTCTCACCTGGCATGAATATCTGTCATATCAGAATGTTCAGGGAAATTTCAATATACTGAGTCGCAACACTTACAACAACTACAATCATAAAGAGTGAATTGGGGGAGAGTGGGAATTGTGATAATGGAGTACTGTGTGTTCTCAGGTTTCAGCCGCAGAGGGGGCATGTATATTGGATACTTGGAATTCGATCAAACAATATTGCATCAAACTCATTGTACACTGAGTTCTATCTGCAGATGGTAAAGTAATAAAGTATCATGGAAATGAGAAAATGAACGTTCGTCGTTCATCGCCTCATGATTGGAGTCGGAATGCAGAGTAAGTACAATTAATGTAACATGAGCTCACACAGCAATATACCTGTTCTGAGAGCTCATCATTGGATAGCGATGGCATGTTGATGCTGGGTACATCAAGTGATCCAGGAAGTGAGGCCCCCGTAGCTAGGGACCCTGGGGCTGAGGTGGGGAGAGAGGTGGATTGTAGAGAGTTTGGAGCAGAGTTGGGGAGGGACAGAGTGCCTGATCGGGAACCAGTTCTCGGAGAGGAAACCAGCACTTGGGATCGTTCCTGGGGGAATCACTGTTACTTTCTCACCGCGCGAAGAGAAGCGCTGCGCGCGCGAACGCCATTCCGATTTCTGGTGAGACAAAATGGCGGGAATTGTGCGCGGCTTGTCGCGCGCGCAGTTGAACAAATACTGTATGAAACTTGTTTCGAGGAAATTGTGTCGCGCGTTACGCAAAGTGAGTGAAACGCGGACAATATTTGAGATAACGGCACACTCAATTCACGGATTTTGAGTGTGTGACGGATTCCCTTTTGATAATGGAATATCTTATTACACGCATATCACTGTGACATCGCCCTCACTGTGCAAAGTTATGGGAAAAGGGAGAAATCGGATTGAAATTTCATCCAGGAACTTGGCTTAAAAAAACTGGACTTAAGAATGAAGTACGAATGAATCCTGTGCTACTCACTGGTCTGAGATATCGTGGGCTGGCATTACGAGAGTGTCTGTTGATTCTGGGACTGGTGAATGTGTGTGGTGATACAGGGACCATGTGCTGCCGCTTCAGTACCAAATATCTCTCTCCCTGTTGGGAGTGGTGTCAACGTTAGTTAGAGTGGAGTCTTGGGTGTCAATAGTTGTGAGTCAATAGTGAGTCAATAGTAAGTTAAATAGTGAGTCAATAGTGAGTCAATAGTGAGTCAATAGTTGTGAGATAGTGAGTCAATAGTTGTGAGATAGTGGACCACTATTATAGTGGTGTCAACGGATGATGTGCCCCTGAGAACAGGTCATGAAAACATGAAACAATGAACTTAAGACTCAAACATATTGTCTCATTACACTCCAACATATTGTCTCATTCATTCATTCTACACATTCAGTGTATTATGTTACACTTGGATGACTGATAAATATGTAACGGTAATTTATAAAGAGTGTTTATTATAAAGAGAAACCGAAACTACCATAACTACGATGACTGACTTATCCTGATGACACTCATGTCATCAAACTGTGACGACATCACTGTGGCATGATAATCCGATAATAAGCTGTCATATTCTACTCTGTGTACATTGACACTAAGATTAGAGTAGTTTGTACTTTATTATTAGCTCAGAGATCGAGTTCCTCAGAAAGCCACTAGATTCTCCTGAATTCTATATGAATAACAGATCACATACACAGATATCATACACAGCTTTCATACTCTATTTAGTGTGATCGACTACTTAGTGTGATCTACTGGACACACATAGCTCAAACATTGAGTCTCGGGGTGAGAAATATTCTATTCCTATTCATCACCTACCATTCATAACCATTACCATTCACAAACAGAGACCTCCCAGAAAACGGACAAACGCAGACACACACAGACACACACAGGTGACAGACACTCAAAACTGTGTGTGTGTGTGTGTGTGTGTGTGTGTGTGTGTGTGTGTGTGTGTG
>CAMPET010000205.1:0-11806 GCA_946803715.1 Beroe ovata | reverse complement strand
TAGCTCACAAGAAATCGGCACTGGGAAGTGATGATAATACTGCTCACTTTTCATTCACTGGTCATCAATCTATACCGCGATGTACCAGTATAGATGACTGGTTAGCTCAGTACAAAGAGGATGGCCAGACAGTTGCTCAATTCCTCATGGAAAATCCGTGGCTTTCAAAACGAAAGCGAAAGTACATGAAGCAGGATTTTGTTGGGAGTGGTGATTGTATTGGTAAGAAGTACCCCAATGGTAAACTATATCTACTTCCGATTGGTGATTTGGAAGTGGGTGTTGATGTTTTATGTAGGTTTGCCACAACATACCTAGGTATAGAGATGTGTGCATTGCCGGCTTTACGAACAGAAGTCAAGGGGAAGAAAGTCTGGGTTTGTCGTCGAAATGGCGACAAGCATACACTTCCCGCCAGATTCGCTAGCAATGGTAGATTACAGCTCAATGTAACCGGGGCTATGCAAGAAGCTAGGCACCAACTCAACAATCTGCCAGATTGTTTGTGTCTAATGGCACTCACAAAGTACGAACTGTTTGAAACTAAATCGGATTTGTTTGTAGCCGGTATGGCAAGTGGGAATCAGCGAGTCGGTGTGTTCAGCATTCTTCGTTACGATCCGAACTTGCTCTTCTCGAGCGAGTTTTGGTACGATGTCTCGAGTGTGTCTCAACCTCTGTCTCACATTGAGACACAGAGACTCGTTACAGAGAGGTGTCTCAAGCTTCTCGTTCACGAGACCATGCACTTGTTGGAATTGGATCATTGTATCTACTTTGCTTGTGTAATGAATGGAGCAGGACATCTAGAGGAAGATTTCAGACAACCGCTTGCGTTGTGTCCCATATGTCTGAAGAAAATGTACCTTCTTACAAAGTTTGACATGACTGCAAGGTATGGGTCGTTGAGAAAGTTGTACGGAGAGTTAGGAGTGGTAAAGGAGGAGAATTGGGTTGAGAAGAGACTGGCCGTGCTCGATAAGATGCAAAAGAGTGGAAATAAAGAGAAATGAATGTATAGATTCCTGTGTATGTTTGTAGATACTTGTGTACCAAATTGTTTGTAGATAGTTCCAAAAACGAGATTCACTTTTTATCGTGTTCCGGGTTTCTTTATGATTTGTTTATGATTTGTATTACTGCATGTATAAAGCAGTAGAAATAACCCATAACCATTATTTCAGATTCTCGAGAGATTTGGTCGATGCATCAAGTGAGTATCTTGCTATCGGACCGCAAGTTGCAGACAGATTCTTTCGTTCTCGGAGATTCTTCGTTCGCTATCTCCTTCCCTCCGCACACGTTCCTATTATCACTTCCCCTCTTCTCCCCATATACATTCTTATCTATGTACATTATACATTGTACATTGTACATTGTACACCCGCTCAGGGTGTCTATACCACGTGACAAGGATCACAGGAGTAAGGGGATCGCGTTTGCTCTGTTCCTCGAGCGAGAGCCCTGTATCCGTGTTATCAACGCTTTCAACGGGAAACAAGTCAGTTCTGTGTGTATTTGTGGAAGGTGGGTCGATGTACGGACGTGTTTATAGAAAATATGAATCACAACCTATGTTTCAGTTGTTCGGCCGCACGTTAGTGTGCGGAATTGCACGTGACAACGGACGCGCGCGGGAATTTATCCGCCGCAAGGAGTATCCTGACAAAAGTCGGTGCTACGAGTGTGGGGAGTTTGGTCACCTGAGTTACAAGTGTAACAAGAACGTGCTGGGGGAGAGGAGGAGACCCAGGAAGAAGAAGAAGAGGAAGAAAGAGAGAGAGGAGGGGGAGGATGAATATTTCAATCCGGATATCAGTTTAGCCGAGGCGATTGCGGAGGATGCGAACATAGCTGTTGCTATGGAAACTCAGTTCAGTGTACCTGACTTACATCACTCGACACCACACTCTCAGACATTGCCAACACAGACAGTTGTACAGGATAGGTCCGTGTTATTATCGGACAATGACACGGAAACTGTGCAGAGACCTGTCAAGAGGAGAGTCGTGTCAGGGAAGAGATACCACAAGGACTCCTACTTTAGTGATGAGGAGGTGTTAGATGAGGGAGATGAGAGGTGATGTCTGGAGGTGATGTCTCGGTGGTGATGTCTAGGTGGTGAGAGGTGATGTCTAGGTGGTGGATGTGGGGGTAGTGATGCTAATTAATGTTTAGATTAATAGATGATAAATAAATCAATTGAGAAAATTGAATTTGGAATTATAGTTATCCTGTATCGTGTTATCAACTATTTCTGCATGATCACAATTTATTTCACTGCCAAATATAATGAGGGAGATGAGAGGTGATGTCTAGGTGATGTCTAGGTGGTGGATGTGGGGGAAGTGATGCTAAGTAAGGTTTAGATAATAATAGATGGTTGCTAATGAGAACATTGTATTTGGAATTATAATCATCCTGTATCGTGTTATCATCTATTTCAGCATAATCACAATTTATTTCACTGCCTAATATTGTCTCAGCGGTTTTTGAATCAACCCACTAACCACACTTATCCAGGTATCAGCCATGTAATAACTTCGTAGATAGATAATAACTCGTATCCAGCAGAAACAATCCCCCTCGTTGCACTTTGCCAGACACTCCTGCAGTTTTCTCCTCAGTCCCAGATGAAACAGCGTGGCTATGTTGCAGGAGATTCATGATCTCGTACAGGTAATAAGTATAGTGAATGATCCAGGTCCCTATGGTTACTTTATGTTATGGTTTTGTGACTAACCTGGCGAACACGGTGGATATTCCAGCATATACGGCATACTAAACAAGGAATCGAAACCGTGGGGTTCCTTTCACGGAAATTTATACTAACACAAATTCCCTCCTAAACATATCTATTTTTCACAATCGCAGGGTCTGCTGGGTGACCCCCTGTTAGCTGACCTCCCAGAGGACATAGACTCAGAGGACGTGAGATGTCAGATTGCACGTGCACGGGGTCACGTGATCGATCTTACACTCGTGCGACCCTCTGATAACAAAGTGAGTTGCCCCTCAGATTGTGAGTAATACTCTGTCTGTCACACAGTGAGTGAAGCTAGTTACTGAGCGAAACAAGACTCAGATCCGGGAAAATTGCCCCCAATTATTTCTCTCTGCTCTAAAAGAAGCTTGAGTGACCAATCCACCAATAAACACTTGACTTGTTCCCTCTCAGCTGCGTGTGTGCGTGCTTCACAACGCCAGAGTATCCGATCTACAGCGAGTGGTTACCAAGGCGATAAAACGTGCCACACCCAACCTACCCACCGCTTACTCATGGAGGTTTGTTGTAGAATGTAGAAGAGAAGTCAAAGAAGAAAGTACCAACTCAAAAACCGAGAGTTTCGAGAATGTAGGGCTGAAATCTGCAACGCGCGCGCATGGAATGAACGTGCGCGCGTCGCCAAAATTTTTGAATCATGCGTGCCCAAAGGCACGCTAATATCAAACCCAAGGTAACAAGAAACTCACTGCTATCAGGTCATTTTGGAGACGATACTGTCTGATAATTGGGGGGAGTACACGACTGTCAGATCCTAACAAGCTGCTTGTCCATTACTCTGTGAAGAACAATGATAACATTCACTTTACCAAGCGAGTGTCAGAGAGACAAGGAGCAAAGAAGAGAAGAAGCCAGAGTTCATCGAAATGGAGGAAGTGATACTAGCACTATCCTACATCTAGGATTCAATTTAGGTTGTGAAATTGTCAACAATTGATTTTACTGAACAAATGAAACAGTTGAGTAAGAATTCAAATATTAAAATGTGCGGTACAACATCCTTTCAAATGGACAGGAAATAAAAGTTGTATATCTGATTTCAAGTCATTAAACGAGCAAGTTGTCCGATCATAGAGTGGACACAATAATCGGCAGTCTATTTGTTTGCGAATGATATCTGTATCGCGTTCGTTGGAGTAATCTTGAAATTGTTGAGGGCTTGCTTTGCTTGAGCGCCCTCGACGTCAGCTCCGAACTCAACAAACGCAATATCGTGTCGACCTGGCACCAGCCTCGTTTCTTTGAACCCAGGGAACCTGAAACGGCAGATTTTAGTAACAAAAATGCTTGAAATTTTTGCGCTCATTCCAATGTACGGAATTTGTGCTTTTCAAATGCTGCGTCAAGGTACATCATGGATGGAAAATGTCGCCGCGCGTTACAGATATGCGAATTGCGCGCTGCGCATTCGAAGCACAAAGACGCGGCAAAATGTCACATCGTCACACTCACTGTTCGAAAAGCATGTTCAACATCATTTCTGTGGTTTCTGGTGGCAGATTCTGAATGAATAGAATCTTGTGGGGAATTTCGCTGCCACCTCTCTGTGGTGGCGGTGGTCCTGGTCGAGGGTGGGAGGCTGGTGGCACCATACCAGGGGGTGGCATGTTCATCATCATATTCAACATGGGGTTCATCTGATCGGCCACTCTCTTTGCATCGCCACCTGGATAATAGAGTTGGGGGAGTGAGTGGGAATAGATTGGGAAAGATGGGACTGTTACACATTGATATTGATGAAATGGGGGTTATGGGTCCCGGTTTTCGGTCAATGCTTGCACGACAACTATTATAGTTGAGTGAATACCTTGGTCTGCTGCTTTCCTCTTGTCTTTGGTAACTTTCTTGGTGTGATCTTTAGCAACATAGGAACCGTCCAGTTTAGCAACAGCATCTGACTTCTTCTTAGCATAGTTTATCCTCTGTTAACAGGGGAACAAGTTAGATGAGGAATGAAATCAAGTTCACAGTATGATCAGAATGAACAACATCACCATCGCTTTTTGTCAAACAGAGGTTTTTTTTCAGCAAACAAATTGTTAAGAATGTAGTTACCATGGGTTTCTCGTAGAAAGGGAATCCCTGCATAGACCTCAGTGCGTTGGAAGCGCTGTTCACATCTTTGAACACGACAAATGCTTGTCCACGAGCTTTCAGACTTTTTGCAGCCACAATCTCCAGAATTTCACCAAATTGAGAAAAGATAGCGTAGAGAGATTTCTTCAGCTCTGAAAATAAGGACATGATTTATGTGCTAACTGCTAAGTGATAAAATTAAGTGAGTCAAAAGCATTATTGAATGAACTAGAAATTGGAATTGTGAAGTTTATTTAACTTACCGTCAAGTTTGACTTTCTCATTAAGATTGTTAATGTACAGAGTTTGGGATGGCGGTAAAGTTGATTGGTGCATCATTTTCTATAGTATTTGGTTAAGGAGAACACTTACCGTAGTGTGAGCCATATCACGAAAAACTTACATAAGTGTTAACACGGACTTACTAAGGGGGCTGTTCATTGACTGACTTAACAAGACTTACCGATCGCACACACGACAAAATGGTACAATACGTTTCGATGTGCAATGAAACTGATATACTACCGGTTTACCTTCGTAGCGTTCCATGGAGGAATGGAGGAGGACTTACCATCAGATGACTTACCGAAAACTTACAGAAAACAGAAATGGCATCGAATCAGATATTCAAGACTGTAAGTTCCAAAGTGCAATGGAATGACATACTACCATGATACTACCTTCGTAGCTCGTCCACGATTTACAGTGCAGAGCGATGGCACTTACCAGTGCTAGACTTACCAAATGACTTATCAGATCACTTACCAAATGAATCATGCGAAATCAAAAAATCCGGTGTGCAATGGAGAGGGAACTGATATATTACCATGATACTACCTTCGTAGAGCGTCCACAATATAGAGTAAGCCAAGATGACCAAGACACTTACCAAGACACTTACCAATGACTAGATCACTTACCAAGACACTTACCAGGCGCCAGATGACTTACCCAAACACGGAATTATGAAGAGTCCGATGTGCAATGGAACAACAAGTCTCAAATACTACCATGATACTACCTTTCGTAGACTGCTCTTGTCTTCAGACGTGGAACCAAACTTACACAGCTCAAAACTTACCAAGTCCTCCAATAACTTACCAAAACTCATGACTTACCGAGCAACTGAAGACTTACCAAGGCCGTATAAAACAACAATCATACAACTACTGACCTTCCTTCTTGATTTTGTCGTCAAGGTTGTTCACATAAATAGTGGGTTGAGGGGGGTACATGCCACGCCCCATCACTCAGCGTGTGTGTGTGTGTGCGGGGACCGATAATGTTGTCACAGGGCCGTGTGGGGGTCTATCGGGTGTCCAGTTAAGGAGAACAAGTCAGAATGATGGACATCAAGCTATGGACTATCAGGATTAGACTAGGAATCGTGCTGTCAGAATCACCATCACACCTATTACGCAACAACAATCAATCACATAATATACTCATCATTCGTCATCAAGATTCACCATCATCAAATACCACATGACTCGAAAATCCGTGACTCAAATGAGAATTGTATTGGAATAGCATCGAAGGGGCGCCGTCATACGAAACAAATATTTGAATAGATATAGAGCCGATATTGGGATTGTGTGAAAAGGATACAGTTCAGGATGTCCTATTGATCTGCTGTGTGGTAAGATCTTCTTTTCCCTAGCTAGAAATAAGAAGGTATGGTTAGGCAGGTGGATATGAGAAGTCACTTGTCAAGAAACATTTGTCAAAATAGAAACATTCGGAGAGTGAATTCGAAGGATACGAGGTTGATGGATGAAACAAATTTTTACTCAATTAACTCAATTTGGAACGATTTCCTTCTATTCGTTGTCCAGAATCAAATAGTTGTACAACATGGTAAGTATCTTAATTTCCAGGTATAAAATCAGGAACATATTCAAGACACCCTTAGCCCACGATAAAAATTAAAACAAATTACTTGTTCCTATAATACAAGAATTCAACAAGAATAGTTCATCAGCAACAACTCAGAGTTGCTTGCGGAGTTGTCGCTAAGCAACGCTATCAAAGTTGTCCTGCGCAACAATTTCTGCGGAGAGCTTGGTAATGACATCAGATATGTAGTAGTCGCTGGGTAGAGGAAATGTTTTCATTGTAAGCAGTAGTTCTCTATTCTCCGTATCGCCAAACAGAACTTTCCACACCTGATGAAATGTAACGCGTGAGTTAATACGAATGTCACGCGCGTGAGTTAATGCACATGTCACGCGCGTGAGTTATTGCACGTGTCACGCGTGGTTGCGTAGCAACGCTCACCTCTAGTAGTAGAGTGCACGTTCTGAGTCCCATCATATTGACGGCCGCAATTTCAGGGAGAGTGTTGTACGGCAAGTTATTCAGGAGATACCCAGTGTTGCTGATGCTTGTTCGGAGACACTCCAACTCCTCTTCACTCTGGAATATAGTACGATCAGTAGTGACGGGGTGCTGAAGGTGACACAGCCACCTCTGCAAGCACCTCAATCGGAGGATTTGTAATGGTAGGTGGGAATTCACAGAACAGATGAGATTAAAGTCGTTTTCCCGGTGAGATAGGTCTAAAATTCGGCAAATTCAGTCTATTTTCTTGTTTCTGTGATCTAGTTCATTTTGCGACCCTTCCGACCGTGGATATTTGGAATATTTTTTCTGGATCACTTCAACCTAAGAGAAGTGTGATAAGACGAAAATATTTTTGCCGAATTCCAACGAAAATACCATCGATTCCCTTGTATTTTTGGACGCTGAATCGATTCCCGACCGAATTATGGGTCTATCTCGCTTCCCTGATGAGCTATCGGACACGTGACTTTGAGCCTCACAGTTGAGAATAAATTGGAATTTTCAGTGATTTCCCGATGAGCTAGCCAAAAAATTCCGCGAGATTCGAATTCTACGTCAAAAAATAGGCTAGAAACACTTATTACTAGTATGTCTCCCGAAAAAATTATTTTGGTCGATTTTAAGTATCGGTGTGTCCCATTGATTTTCGCGTTTTTGCTGGTCTTGCTTCCCACAGGTTTGAAATCGTGATTTGGGCGTGGTCTCACGGCGAGAATGAACTCGACATGATCGTTAAAAGGGTTGATACTTGTAGTGTGAGAGTAGGAGAGATGATTTGGCGATAAATAAGTATCCTAAGTGTCTGTAAAGTCTTCAATAGAGACTCTCGAAAACGGAGTAGAAAAGTGTGGGATCATTCACTTCACTTTCTGCCGATACTCAGATCAGAAAATCGAGGAAATTTTTTTGCTCCATTTCCATGCAAATACCGTGGATTCCTATGTATTTTTGGACGCTGAATCGATTGCCGGTCGAATTTTGGGCCTATCTCACTTCCCTGATGAGCTATCGGACACGTGACTTTGAGCCTCATAGCTACCAGTATGTCTCTGGAAACAATATGTCTTCATTCTTCAATAGAGACACTCAATAAAGAAAGTAGAAAAGGGTGGGGCTCATTTCCTTTGCCTCAAGCGTAACTCGATTCATTCTCGGACACAAGTTTACCTCAGGGAGCTGTGATGGAAGTGTGAGGTAAGCATGGTAGACCCCACCCCCACTTGTCCAGTTAGCTATCTCCCCTCTATGTGCGTGGAGTGGGGAGAGGAGTGGGACGAGGAGGGCCTCCTCCCGGGATACTATCTTGTGAGGTGCTGAGAGAGAAGGAGGATATACCAGGTTGTGTTGTCATGGTAACTGTGTGCATGGTAACACAGGGAGTACCAGGCATGGTAATAAGTATTCACTCACCCAAGAACTGCATGAGTGTCTGATGAGCCGTGTCGTACATTCCTGCAGCTGTGTACCACGTGACCACGTTCTCCCAGTGACGCGCATAACGCGCGCGCACTGCACGTGCACAATGGAACACCTGCTCTTGCACGTGGTGGCGCGCAACACACATCCTCTCCCCCTCACAAACAGTATCCGTGTCAGTGGTGTTGTGAGCAATGTTCCGCTGCACGATTCCCCTGATAGTGACGTCACGCGCGACGGGGGACGGGAGGTGCTGCGCGACAAACACCGCCCAGTCCCAGAGCCCGGCCCGGTCCAGCTGGGCGGAGTAGGTGGTGCAGAGCTTGCTGGACAGGGAGGGGGAGGACCGGGGCAGTCCGAGGGAAGTAAGGGTAGTCCAGATGAACCAGTCTCCGCGCTCATCCAACATGTCCGGTCCCACACCTGGGAAACGAGGGATTATATCAAGTGATGGGTCAAGAAGTCACGATTAACATCAATGCATAAATCAACTCTCTTTTCACAACGCGTGATCTACTTGAAACAGACTCGGGTTGTAACCCGAGTAAACACCGAGTAAAACCGAGTGAACACTCGGAAAGAGTGCCACATTCAGAGTGGTAACAGACTGGTAACAGACTACAGAGTGGTAACTCACCCTGGTTGTTGAGCACCTCCGGTAGCGGGTGAGCAGGGTTACAATAGAGCAGGATAAGCTGCCAGAATATGCTCAGGTTACCAGCCTTATCCACCACTGGTGCTGTCACCCCACCTGTATCATGGAGGAGAATGTTTAACACTGACACCTCAACAGTCAACACAAATCATCATCAAATACTTGCTGTTTGCTCGAATCTAATTATTAAACTATCAGTTGTCGAGTTGTTGATTGCCATTATCGACTTGGTGATAGGTGACCAAAACGACTAGAAATTACCTGTTTCGAACGCATCCTGGAACTCCTTGACAGCCACATCGAGCGGCAGTGACGGTGGCTGTGACCTCAGGAATATGGAGAAGGAAGATAACCAGTCGAGCCCCTCGCACACCTCCACCCGCCGGGTAGAGCTCTCCCACACCTGCTCTCCCGCCAGAAACACGTACACCCGCAGTCTGTCGTGAGACACGAGAGCATCGTGCCCCGAGTCCCTCCACTCCTCTAGCTGCTTGAGAACGAGCTGCCTCACTATCGGGGTGGAGGACTGGGACACGAGGAGAGCTAATTGGAAATCCCCACTTTTGCAGAGGAGCTGGCATGCTTCCACCACGCCACCAGCACACAGCCACGCTATCACCGCGCGCAGGTGGCAGCCGCCGAGTTTAGAAAACTCCACTGTCTCCTTCTGAGCGAGCACTTTCAACTGTTCCCCAATCCACTCGTTGAGTCGCTCCCTCCTAAACTGTTCCCTCGCATATTCCCCCTCCTTCTCCGGATGTTCCCCCCACAGTGCTTTCATCAGTTTGAGGGAGGGAGGGAGCGCTGTGAGATCGCCATTCTCAGTCAACTTCTCTAGGAGCTCATCCAGACACTCCTCCCCAGGCATTGGGGCTGCTCCCTCTGCAAACACGGTGTGTTGGAGTTGTATGTCGAGGAGATCACTGTGGTAACGGGTGCTGCCACCTACTGCCACCTCACTCAGCTCCAGTCTGGAGGAAGTCCCTCCTCGACTACTTTCAAACATTTTCATGTGCGAAGCGGACTTCCCCGGCATATGATCGGACTTCATTATTACAGAGTTAGATCCCGACCACCCAACTCGATATGCGAAGTGACGAGTGAGTCCCTCGTCCATTTTGAGATGTGTTCGCCCGTTTACAATGGATTTGGACAGGGGTGGCAGACAGAGAACAGCGGGGACGACTGAGACGCCACCGAGTTTGGGCTCCTCGAGTTTTAGCTCCTTCACATCCCTCTTTGATTCCTGTTTCAAATCTTCTGTCGTCTCCAATTTCTCCATTTTAAGTGCTGTTTTTCCCAGGGCGCCCTTCTTGTTTAGGACCATGCTCGACGAATAGTTGAAATGAGACCCCTGGACAAACATTTCCCCCTCATCATCTTCTACCTCCTCCATCATTCCCCCATCCTCGTCAGATTCCTCAAACAGTCCGATCTTGTATCCCTGGTACTCTTTGGACATGACGCGAGGTTGAAACGCGACACTCTCATCACAGATTTCCTCGGCTGTGTTGTCCTCATCGCTTATCATCCCCAAATCCTCATCCCCCTCAATCGAGATTTCCTCCTCTTCTTCCTCCTTCACCCTCTTACTCTCCTCCTTCCTCTCTCCTTCCTCATCCTCAGAACTATCATCCAGCAACCCATACTGACTGAAGTGTTTCACCATGAATGTCCACTGCCCCGTTTCGGGGCGATATTCGATAAACTTGGCCCCCATTTTGAATGTTTTCTTCTCCAAGTAGGCTGGGAATCCGCGCTTGATGATATCCTTGGGGTCAGTGACGTTGTCTCGCGTCCCCTTTTCCACGGGATAGACACAGTCGAGTGTTACCTCTGAAATGTCATGCCAGTGAGAACTATAATACCATGGCAACACACTGCAGAGAGCATGGTTACCATGACAACTCTATCTATCATGGGTGAAAACACTGTCACCATGACAACAGTCTCACTGACCTGATCTCCTGTTGAGTGCCTGTCCCTGGGGAGGCTTGGTCTTCTCATCAGGGTAAACTGTGATCTCCTTCCGTCTGAAGAAAATGGTGGAGTCCAAGTCCATTCCCCAGAGATCCACTTCACCGAGGAATTTCACCTCTCCGTACCTGAATATGGAAATGGTGCTATTGCTAGCTCTACCAACTCTAGTTGTGATGGAAATGGTGTTATTGCTAGCTCTACCAACTCTAGTTGTGTATGTATGTTTGTATGTGTGTGTTTGTGTGCATGTGTGTGTCTGTGTGTAGTTGTGTGTGTTTGTGTCTGTATGTGTTTGTGTTTCTGTGTGTGTCTGCGTGTGTTTGTGTTTGTGTCTGTGTCTGTGTGTTTGTGTCTGTGTGTCTGTGTTTGTGTATGTGTGTGTCTGGGGGACAAACATACCCGGTTCTCCCCACTATCAGATCCTTGACAACGAGAGTCTCCTCCCTGATGAGACCTAGCAACTCCCCAGCCCCGGGTACAGTGTAGTACTCTGGTCTCTCCAATGTGAAGGGCAGGGAGGGAGGAGGGGGCTTGAGGGGCTTCCCGTCCAG
>CAMPET010000204.1:90357-127694 GCA_946803715.1 Beroe ovata | reverse complement strand
AGAATAGTTTAATAGACAAAAAATGTTAGTGCTTCGCCCAATACAATACAATGCAACGTTTTAGTGGGAGAATATGAAGGACCGTCTGGCCTCTACCATGACAGATATCAGCAGGTGTTATAATCTGGGGGCGGGGGGCACCTGGCATAATATGGGAATAACTTAGTCACCGTTATCAGCTACTTTAAATTACCTAATCAACCTGACTATAAGAGAATTGGAAGAGAGCAATGGCAGAGTGAGTTCAGGTAAGACCCATATTACACGGGGTGTAAGACATGACTACTGTGGAATGTACAAGTTGTATGATTCTTATCAGATAAGATCCAGCTAAATCAGAACATCAAATGTATAATTACCAATTCCACGCTTATATTTCAATAGAAAATATACAAGAGAATATTAGTATTAATTCGATTAACGTTTGACATGGCACACCATCATAATTGAGTTAATTGAGCGGTAATGTTCTAATTCTCTGAATAGACGAAGCTTATTAAGAAGAGACTGTTCTATCTAATCAAACTTTTGAGTCAACCAAAGATGAATGGGGGCCCCCCATTCATCTTTGGTTGACTCAATAGTTTGGGGGGGATTTCTATGTTTGGATACACAGATTTAAGCCACGACTTCTATAATAGCCGTGCCAAATGTGGTTCGATTGCGAAACACAACCATGGTCCCAAAGTCTGTACGATGATTAAATGCGGCCTCAATCAATACTAAATCTGTCGAAGCCATCAAACAATTCTACCGCCATGAATTCTACAAAATGAATGATACATACGAACAGACACTTCAGTACTGTTAGCTGTATAATATAGAATTGCTCATTGGAAACTTCGTCGTATCGAATTTCCTCTCCAAAAATCCTCCTTCTCTGTTCAAATATATTCATAAATGTCGTGATAAATGATAAATTCAAGGAAATACCTTTCCCGCAGGAAGTTATACTGATTCACCCACAAGCAAGTGTGCTGGTGTGTCGTCGAGTGCTCGATTTGCTGGTCGCGCTTGGACGATACTTCCCTGGGCATTTCCTGAGCAAAAGTGTGATAGAATCGGGGCTGAAATACAGCCACGTTGACAACCAGGATAAGAAGGTCGGAAAACGCCCTTTTCTTGGAATTATAAGAAGCATTTTCTCTGAAATTCACTCAAAATTCCCCCTCTCTCTCTCATAAACTTACCCAATTTATATTCCAGGCACCGCAAGCAGAGCTGATGACTAGCGGAATTGCACTGACCGACTTCTGGGACTTCCTGCTCAGTTCAGATAACGGTTAGTCCGTCAAACAATGCGAATATTCATTGTTATATTACATCAGCCGTGATTAAGTAGAAGAATGATTGTCGGAAACAACGCGAATATTCATTGTCAGCATTATTGTCATTTGTCGGATTGACATGACGTTTGTCGTTATACATGGGATACGTTCAATCAAATCTCAATGATATTTGATATATTTGATCATCATTCGTGAGAAACATGGCTCACACCCTTCTATAATATCAGTTAAAGGTAGAGTTCCATCTGGTAAATCCACGAAGCTGAACTCTCCATCCCCATTCCTCTCGTGCCCCATGGGTCAGCTTATGGTGCTCCTGGACCATCCCGTTATCAGGAACAATCAAACTCTAATTGACAGGTGAGATGCCGTGTTTTCCTTGAATAGAAGTGCAAAAGGATGGGTCGATCCTTTACAGCGATATCACTCACCCTAATCTTTGCATAGTGAAAGTGAAATGAAATGAAGAATAACAAACGTTATTTCCTCTCTATATTGTAGAGAACCATGAAAGTGGAGATCATTGAGTTAACACGGTCACGTGACGTAATACCTCCCCTCCTCAGATCACGTGAGATCACGTGACATAATACCTCCCCTCCTCAGACTTCTCCGACTTCTCTCGTCCATCGCCCATGCACTCGCTGAACAGACATCCGATAAGAAGGAAGAGAAGAAGGGGAAGGGAGTGGATACCCTACCTCCCGACTGCCCGGAGAATAGCATCGAGAAACAGCATCTCCAACTCGTGACTAATATCCTAACCACCGGAGCGTGTAGTGAGGTAACCAAGAGTCAGTGCTATTTTTCTAACAATTGGGGGAGGAGGGAATCATGTTCTTTTCGGTTGTATTCACTAAAATTTCTCTCTACTTCTTTTGATATCTGAGTTTCATTGCCCACCTTTTCTGAACCATCGGAAACTCATCCATTCCCGAATTGATTATTCGCTCCTAAACCTCATCATCTGAAGTTTTATACATCTCCAAAATATCGTCTCTCTGAACCTCATTCCCCACTCTCAGGAAGGATTGGAGGACGGGACTTCTCTTCTCCTTCAACTGTCCAAAGTGAACTCGCGTCTTAGGGACATGACTCTGTCTCTTATGTTGACAGGACTCCAAGCTGTAGCCACTGATCTACAACAACAGGTAGGGAGTGAGTGTGGAGAATTCTTTAAACACTGAGTTTTTTGGATCGAGTGTTTCAGATATATGTTGCAAAGAGCAATTATTTATAGGGCTGCTCCAATAGATATATCGTTTCATGCGTGATTCATTTTATACGTCATTCGTGACTCACGAATCATGAGTTTCAATGATCAATCTCCAGATCAAAGAACTGTTGGAAGAACTAAAGGAAGAACATCTGAAGAACCCCCACAAGAAGCAAAAGAAAGACACCTCCAAGAAGAAAGCAATGACTCTCCAGCCTAACAAGGCATCCCTCAAAACACCGCATCGAGATCTTCATCTACCGGCCATGTCGAATCTCACCAAGAAGAATAGCAGTCAAGCATACTTCTTGAGAATACTCAAGGTAAAAGAAAGGGTTGAAACTTTGAATTCCTTTTTCTACCACCAACCGTTTTCACATTTTCTTGAATATAGTTTATCTTCTCTTAACGGAAATGTATTTCGATATCCAGGTTGTGATAGCTGTAAGAGAGGTTACAATCAAGAGTATCGAGGCGGAGAAGGAGAAACAGAAAAAGGAAAAGGAAGCACAGAAGAAGGAAGAGAAAGAGAAGAGAAGGAAGGAGAGGGAGGAAAAGAAGAAGAACAAAGGAGAAGAAGAGGAAGATGACGACGAGCCTGATACTGATGAAGATGATGAGGATATGAAGACGGACGAAATTGAAGATAGTGAGTATCTATTACACTTTCGACGCATCGGCACAACCCAGTAACCCACTCTAACCACACCCATATTGATGATTTTCAGTGACACAAATCACTATTTCCGCACCCATATTCTGAAACAACATCCTCATCTCTTCAGAAACTGGCGGACTGGGACCACTCTCCGAACAACTCAAGGTATCCCAACTCTGGACCACGCTGGGTGACTGTCTCACCGAGTTGGGAGCCAGCAACGACACCCATGCAGTTCTCGTTCTACAACCGGCGGTTGAGGCATTTTTCCACGTTCACGGTCTCGATAGCACCGCTGACAAGGCGGTTAATCGCCGGGGACGAAACACGTCCGGGTCGCTAGATCTGCTTGCGGAGAGCCCAGCCCCCCAGAGCATGGAACCCGTGGATAGTGTCAGTTCGCTTGGTTCGGGTGGTGCGGGCAGCTCACTCCCCACCATTACCTCGGACATGTCGCTCGATACTCGGAAATTCATCACATTCGCCGAGCAGCACAGAGTGGTGCTAAACCAGATCTTGAGGCAGAGTACCACGCCCCTCAGCGACGGCCCGTTCCAAGTGTTGGTCAACCACACGAGGGTCCTCGATTTCGATGTCAAGAGACGGTATTTCCGACAAGAGTTGGACAAGATAGAGGAGACAAACAGGAGGGAGGATATCGCAATCCGTGTGAAGAGGGAGCACGTGTTTGAGGAAAGTTTCCGGGAGCTACATCGTCGAAGTCCGGAGGAGTTGAAGAGTCGGTTGTACGTGATATTTGAGGGGGAAGAGGGTCAGGACGCGGGCGGGCTGCTGCGGGAATGGTATCAGATCATAGCCCGGGAAATCTTCAACCCGCACTACGCCCTCTTTACAACCACCCCCGGCGATAAGGTCACGTATGTGTGCAACAGTTTCAGTCACTACAACCCCAATCATCTGGATTACTTCAAGTTTGTGGGTCGTGTGATTGCCAAGGCGATCTATGATAACAAACATCTGGACTGTTACTTTTCGAGATCGTTCTACAAGCACATTCTCGGACAGGTACTTGCAAACATGTGATGACAATTGATTTGTTTTTAACTTAGTCGATGTTTCTGTTTATATGTTATGAAATGCAATAACTTGAACTATAACATGAACAATTTCAGCCGGTAAGTTTCAAGGACATGGAACACGAAGACTACTCCTTCTACAAGAGTATGATGTTCCTACTCGAGAATGACCTGGAGGAATGTGGTCTTGACAACCTCGACTTCACCATGGAGATAGAAGAATTCGGAGTGACTGAAACACGTGATCTAATACCCAACGGAGCCTCGGTGCCTGTAACCAACGCCAATAAGAAGGAGTACGTCAAGCTGATCTCTCAGATGAAGATGACCGGCAGTATCCGGTCTCAGATCAGAGCGTTCCTGGAAGGATTCTACGACATCATCCCCAAGCATCTCATCTCGATATTCAGTGATACAGAGTTGGAGTTGCTCATATCAGGACTCCCGACCATCGACATTGACGATCTGAAGAACAACACTGAGTACCACAAGTATACCGCCACGTCCCTGCAGACGCAGTGGTTCTGGAGAGCATTGAGGTCCTTCTCCCAGGCAGAGCGTGCTCTGTTCCTGCAGTTTGTCACGGGAACATCCAAAGTTCCGCTCCAAGGATTCAGCTCACTGGAAGGGATGAACGGGGTACAGAAATTCCAAATCCACAGGGACGATAGGTCGACTGATAGGTTGCCGTGCGCTCACACATGCTTCAATCAACTTGACCTGCCGGTGTATGAAACTTACGATAAGTTGAGGAAGAACCTTCTCCTTGCAATCAATGAGTGTCCTGAAGGTTTCGGATTAGCGTGAGGTGAAACACTCTTGTCAGATATCAAATGTGTGGGGAGTACAAAGTTGGGTTTATTTAATTGTGTAAACATTGAACTACTTAGCTACATTATGTTGTGGATATAAATGTCGATGTCACAAATGGATTTGTATTGATATAGCCGTACTTTCTGATAGAATAATGCACCGGACTTTCGGAGTTTCTCATTTAGTTGTTTCGTATTTGATTTTGACGTTAGCAGCGGCAAGACCAATCGTTATGAAGCTTCGAGCTAAGAGGCCCTGAGTTGAATTTGGAGTGATATTAAAGAATAACTTCGTGAGCAGAAGTGTTCCTGTGATTATATTTTTAAAGTTAACTCAAAGTCATGTGAGTGTCGTTGGTTTTTTGCAAACATAGATCATTTATTTTGATTGATAATCAATGATTAAAGGCTATCCAATACGTCATTCTGTTCTTGCGTATTTCTCGACCTTTAAATCAATAAAATTGCGCGGCGCGTCATTTGACATTGATCTAGCGAAAACCGCGCAGTCCCCACGAAGCTATGTGCCTATATGCATCCGATCGATAATTATGCATGGATTAATGTTAAGATTTGTAAAAGATATGATGTGTCATCCAGGGCGAATTTTTGCATAATTCTACACGGAGCATAATTTCGACGCGCCGCGCAATTACGAGATTTCTGTGCAATTGCATTTGATATTTATTACGTTTCAATTCTGCAGTGAATGCATTTCAAACTTGATGTTTTGTTACTCAGTTTTCATGTGATGCATTTATAATATACAGAGCTTCTGAATCTGTACCACATACGTTCAATTCTCGATGCTTTTTGTGATTCAATGGTAAGGCAAGTTCACTTAACAGTTTGAAGCAAGAAGCCAACTTTCATTACATCGGACACACTTTATTCTGTTCTTATTCTATACAAGAGTTATAGTACAATGTTGTTGCATACTAAGAAGTTGATGCCCAATATTCACTGTCTTAGGTCCAATCACCAATCATGCCATCAAATGTGGGAGTCATCTTGAAGGATGTCCTTAATATGCAGATTGAAAATGTGAGTGATGGTATCCCTACACCAAGGCCTGATGAAGTGTGTGTTGCTATGGGACCTGTTGGAATCTGCGGGTCTGATGTTCATTACTGGCAGCATGGTAGAATAGGTGATTTCATTGTCGAAAAGCCTATGGTACTTGGTCATGAAGGTGCTGGTACAATCCATGCTGTCGGAAGTAATGTTTCCCATCTTAATATTGGTGACAGGGTAGCTATTGAGCCTGGCTATCCTTGTAGCAATTGTGAAGTTTGTTTAGGGGGACGGTACAATCTCTGTCCAGAAATGAAATTCTGTGCAACTCCTCCAATTGATGGCTCACTCTGTCAGTATTACTGCCATAAAGCTACTTTCTGTTTCAAGCTCCCTGATCATGTCTCTCTGGAAGAGGGTGCGCTCCTTGAACCGCTCTCTGTGGCTGTCCATGCCTGCCAAAGGGGAAAACTGTCTTTTGGTCAAAAAGTTCTTGTTTGTGGCGCTGGACCCATAGGACTGGTCAATTTGTTAGTTGCCAAAGCTGGGGGAGCATCTGTAGCAATAACTGACATATCTGAGACCAGACTTGCTAAAGCTAAGGAGCTGGGGGCAGATTATATTTATCATGTAAAGAGCAGAGATATAAGGGCAACTGCTGATGAAATTGTCAAAATGTTTGGCTATGCAGACTTAACAATTGAATGTACAGGTGTCGATTCCAGTATTGGAGTTGGACTTTGGGCCACAAAACCAGGTGGATCATACGTACAAGTTGGTTATGGTAAGGCTGAGGTTACATTCCCTATTGTTGCTGTTGGAATCAAAGAAATTGACATCTATGGTATATTCAGATATGCTAATAACTACCCAACAGCCCTTGCTCTGGTAGCATCTGGGGCTGTTGATGTGAAAGGGCTCATAACTCACAGATTCCCTCTGAAAGAAGCTATCAAAGCTTTTGAGATAACCAAAGCTGGAACTGGGGTTAAAGTACTGATAGATTGTGATAAATAAGCTGATTGATAGGTGTCTTCAGTTGCATACTCGAACCTTATGTTTTTTCTGTAACATTTTGGTTAAATTATTGAATATCTTTTGAGTAACTTAGTTTTTTTTGATAATTTCGTTAGAATGTTCAGCGCAATTAGATTATGTGATGTTTGAATTTGATATATTAATTGTAGATTCAGTGAATTTAGAAAACCTAACTTAATGCATAGAATGAAAACAATTCTTTTCTTGACCCAATATAATCTCACTTATGATACAAGAGAAATCATTCAGACACAAAACAATTATCCAACCACCTACATTTTGATTACAATATTTGAATACAATATCATCATAGCTTTCAACAAGAATATCATGGCTACCAGAAGGTGAAGTCAATGTTTAAAAAGCCTACCAATGGTTTGTTTCTGAGGGCATATAATTCAAATTATCAAGGTACGATTGCAATTTACTCAACTACTTATTTGTGTATTCAATCCTGATATATATATTTTTCAACCATCATGACTGGCTAAATTTTACTTGTCAGGGATCTACATCTGATGATATTGTGCTGTGCGCTGATATTGACAATAACATGTGAGTTATGTTAACAATAACTTGTTTTGACTACACAGAACACATGTTTACCAGAAGCTACAAAGACTAAACACCAATTTCGGTCGAGTTCTTTCGCCTCATTTTCAAAACTCCCTGACTTAACAGCTTTTCTCACCCCAGGTGAATTAACCACAAGCTACAACTTCTTGATCAATGACAACTACCAGCTATCGCTCTACACCAATGGGAGTCTGTCCACTGCTATAGCTGATAATGTGACTGCAACTACCCTTGCTGTAAAATACCCTCATGTCTATTACATCCAGGTGATTTATTGACCATGGCATCTATAGATCATCGAAATACTAAATGAGGGCGCGTTTTTTCATAAATTCATGATTTGCCCTGTTCATATTTAAATTTCTTAGTCATCAGACTGTCGCTGACATTTGATTCAACTTCAACATCCCACGATTAATATTTATTGAGTTTAACAGTTTTACCATCCAAAGGAGGGAGGTGATACCCCCTCTTCCTTTACCCCCAGACACGATTCTCTCTTGTCGTTGTAACTCACTCCCCTCCCTTCCCAGAACCCGGAGGACGTTGACTCGGTGTTGCAGTACAACCTTGATACTGGGATCTCACGCACTGTTGCTCAACGTTAGTGTCATATAATATTTTGTCGACAAATTAAAATAATATTCGATTTATTATATCAGAGTCATCCAAATGCGTAGTACCTGATTATGGAGCTGTTTAATATCACCTGGGTACTTTGTTGTTGTTTAATCGGGTGTAACCCATCGCCATTGAGCATGATTTAGCGTATCAAGGCAAGTCAGGTGAATTCGCCGTAATCTAAGGATTGCCGACGCTCGCTAAACGCAGCTTGTCGAGATAGAAATTGTTTATTAATATCGGTGATTTATTATGCAAATCGGAATTGGGAGAGTTACGAATCTGATAATATTCTCATAGATTGAATATTTGGGCATTTGATAGGTTTCACTTACCAATCACTACGTAGAACCAATGAAGCGAATAATTATGACAGGGAAATTATAGGGAATTGTTCAACTGAATTTCGACAGAAATGTTAGAAAAGAGCCTTAAACATACACTTATTGATGCATAATCTCGAAAGTAGAGGTAGCGAGGTATAATCAATTAAGAGAGGTATGTTCAATATTTACATTGACGTACGTAGGTACGTAATTCCCTATATGTAGTTATTGATCATGCTGAAAGACTATGTTTCGCTACGTGAGTCCCCCGTCTCAAAGTACCCTGTTTCCCCGTCCCATCCCACTGGTTTGAACAAAACTCGTGGGAGATGTAAGTTGGGAGAAGGCAAAGTACCAAACTCTACCATAATGCTCCACACACCTTCTCGATAGTCGTTGTGTGAACACTTTCCGCCCTGCCACTGCCAGCGATAGCTCTCTCCTCGCCCCACTGACCGATACCGACCACTCAGCTCGCGTTTTACGGAGATGCCGTAACCGTAACCATGGTAACCGGCATGCAATACACCCAATGAGATGGATACGTGCTAAATTCCACTTGAAAACCCCGAGTTGTACCCCGTTCTCGTCATACAGTACAACAGTATTATACCCTGTACGAGTGAGAAGTGAAGTTGCTGTAATGGGTGCTCCTTCATAAAATTCATCGTAACGTACCGCGCATTCCATATCTGAGCAGAACCCACAATCAGGAGTCCAGCAATCGCGAGCTGGGGTCACGTGGTGTGCAAATCTGTACTCTCTACCGGCCATGTAGAGTATTGTGATCTCGTTGAAAACGGTGTTCTCAAGTTCAGTGCTGCATTTGCTTCCCTCATCGAATTCTAGGTTATAAAGGAGGATTCCATTGCGAGAAAGTGTGACAACGTCTGTGTCAAATGTCCACGACCACACAACCTCATCCTCACCTTCATTCCCATCAGTGGTGTCAATAGCGTATTCTTGGTGTGTCAACATGGTGTCAAGACACGATAACTGAATGAGGTTAACATCGCTATCATCCCACATGAGAACTACCGCGTGATTCCATATCCCAAGACCCTCATCCGAGTGGACCAAGTTAACCGCCATTCTCTCAACTGGCGCGTTACCAGGAGATCTGATCTCCAGAGTGACGTCACGCAATCGCGTGAGGGGTAACGCATCGGACCATACCTCATCCGTGATTGGTTTCCAGACAGTTTCTGCTGTGACAGTGTAGAAGAGAAGTTGCAGTAGGGTGGGGAGGAATATTGGATTCTCGTTCATTCTGGAGGATTGGAATATTAGGACAAACAAGAATTGTTGGGCTCAAAACCTGAAATCTTAGTTAAGGGCGTAGTTTTTACTTGGATAGGCGTCGATAATGACAAAGCAATTGTAAATTTTAATCTGTCACGACAAGGGAAGCCTGCAATAGGGGAGGACAAAGTATGTATACAATGCGTGGGTCAGACGATGCAAATCTACAAATTGAGATTTGATAATATGTAATTAGATGAAATGTGAATTGAATATCTTCGCAATGCACGGTATGTGGTCTTCATAGACTCTTGTGGGGCGAGGGTGATAACATATGTAAAGATTAGAATGGGCATTAGTGTAGGGGTGGTACCTACTGGAGAATTGATAAGAATTCATTATACAAAACAGTGAGTTGATAGGGAAAAGAATCGACAGCAATGTGACTTTTGAACAGGTTTCCGACGTAAGACTTAATATGACAGAATTTCAATTTAATTGGGGTTTGGCTGATTGATTTCAGTGGTATTTCCTAACAAACCAATAAACACCTGATTATGAACGTTATTTTCCATGACGTAAGTCCCGGTTTGTTAGGTCAGATTGGATCAGATTGGTTTGATACGAGTGTCTATGAGACATCTTAACTTAGATCATGTTATAGATCAGTAAGATCATGTTCTAACTAACCCCCCCCTCTAGATATGTTGACAATCACTGGACTGGCTGCTGACGATGATACCCTCTACACACTTGAGATGGGACGCTATGACATTGATTCTACTGCTCGCTTAACCGCCCATTCGCTGAGTACGAGTAGACATAAAGTGCTGTGGAGTGCCCCATATGGTACAGACCCCAGAGCGCTGTTTCTAGACACTGTCTCCAAGTGAGTCAAATTTGGCACTTTTTTGTTTTTGTTAGATAAAATGGATTGCGCGACAATTTGAGGTGTGATCAAGAGACGCGCGTGAATGCGCGTTTGCGCGCGCTTAATTTTCGGCCGCCCTTTGATGTTTTATGTGATTGAATCTCTATCACCGACATACACAGAAAGGTCGTCTATTTCCACACATGTGTAACCGTATTTTACACAAATTGGCTCAATTACCGCGGGCAAGATACATCTCAGACACAAAGATATTGAACGGTGTCTGGTAAACTTTTTGACACCTTCAAACTTTCTCCGGTAACACGTCGCGGACATCTCGCATTTCGCAAAATATAAGCAGTGTGACATGTCCATCTTTGCTTTACATGTTACGATTTATTAACCTAGCTACACGTATTCACGTGTGCCAACATGGCTTATCCGACCCTTTGACAGTGCCAATCCGTGTGAGTCACACGTTTTATCGTCAGGAAAATCTATTTTGGACTCGCAAACGGTAACATTATGGTATACGACATTTCCAAGTCTACGATTGACGTTTTGATGAATCATAGCGATATGTGGCCGACTTCTATCTGTGTTGAGGGAAACGTGAGTGAAGACATGCAATAAGATTCGTTGACAGTTGGATATATGTGGTAATGATGAGTGGATAAGATCATCTTGCTGCAGCCCTCAGATCATCATATCAATGTTCGCAGGTGTTGCACATGTATAATAGTGGGGGATATATCGCACTGAACATGACCAACAACGTCACACTTGATACCATGGAAACAGGCGATTGGGGGATATTTCAGCTATCGGGACGTACCATATGCTCGATAGAAAATGTGAGTGATCATTCCCAAAAAATTGGTAACTTTTTCAGACCACATCCATCATTTTATCATTAAGTTACATGAGTTCGTCTATAAATGAATTGGAAAACAATCGGGTTGGTATCACTCTGCCGATTGAGATTGATACAACAAACTTCACTCAACGAAACTCTATACCAAGAGTAGTGTTATAGAGTGCACAGGGAGCACTAGTGATACGATTATACCACCTCTTTCATCACATTTACTGTGCATATCGCCATGAAAAGTGGTGGCAAGAACTGCCTTGTTCAACAATCACAGTCTTGTATTATCATCCAGTGGGTATAGATCGTTATCACGGAAAATTGTTGAAAGATGATTTGATTGTACGGTGGCATCGTAAAAATCAGCTTGTTTGAAAATCGTAAATTCTCATATTCTTATGGCAGGTGAAAGAGTGGCTGGATGAGAATCACAGTATACGACAAGCAAAGTCCGTTGTTTCGGATATTTCAGATTTCTACTTCTTCAATTTAGTTATCCTGCAAAATGAGACTGATGATGAGATCCCGTTGGAATCTTGCCAAGATTGCGACCTCTGTTTGGCCGGGATATGTTCGTGTGTTTTCGGATACGATCAATCAGGAGACTGTTTAAATGGTAAGTGTGAAAATCTTGGAGGCAATCTTTTCAAGTGGTTCTGGTTGTTCATCAATATCCTGCTCATCAATTTCTCTCCCTCACCAAATTCTCACCTCCTCAGCTCCCCAACGCTTCTTGTTGGTATCTCAAATCCGGAGTCTGTCCTTGGTGTCACTACCCAACAACCACGTGACACCAGCTTCTGATCACGTGACCTCACTTCCTGATCACGTGACAACACGTCTCTACATAACGCCTCGTGATTGGTGGTTGAGCGAGGTTGTGTATGATCCCGCATCCGGTACGATATTCTGGATAGAGCTGGAGAGTCAATACCTCGGGTAGGAAACGTCTGCAATATTCCTCAGTTCCAGTCACATAAATCAATCAATCATAATTTGTCACACTATACTTTGATCATTCGTCAAAAAAACGGCGTTATTGCAACACGAAATATCCTTATAAGAAAGTGTCATTTTCTCCGGTAACAGTCCTCTTCACTCTGACTTCATCCTCAGGATGTCGTATGGGAATATGCAGCCACCGAACTCAAGGATAATGAAAATGGGCAGTGATATGCAGCCACGGATCTTATACCAGGGTATATAGTATGTTTGAGACATGACGATGCTGTGTTGCTCAAATCAAGACACCTAAAATCCATTGATTCCGTTCACATCCCCATTCGTTCATAACTATTCACTATCTCATAATATGAGACTCGTATGTGATATGATTCTCTCATACCGAACATCTATTACAATTCTCAGAGTCTGGACGGCTTGTCGATAGTATCTCAGTGAACGGTGGGGATGGAATGATATATTGGCTCGATGCCAGAGCAGGTCTGATAGTGGTCGCCAAAACATTTTGCTCTGTCGATCACTGTCTCAAGTCCTCACTCGTCAATGAGAACATTGATCCGAAGTCGCGGCACCTGGTACGTCTGCTACCTAGTCTATCGATAGCCAATCATGACAAGAATCAACGACGTCGACTCGATCGATATTCCTGAAATATTCAGAAAATCAATGATTGTTCAAATTATTTAAACTTTGTGACTCTATCAAACGAAAACTTACTCGCCTGACCTTCTCATCACTAACCTTACTTTCTCTCCCATCAGCGGGTCTCTGAGAGTGCCCGCCTCATGGTTTACGTGACGGGCAATAACGAGATTATTACCCGCAACCTGGACGGGTCCAACCCGCGGATAATCCTATCCGGGAATCTTATGGAGATCAGGTGCATCGCTCTCCACGGTGACTCAGTAAGTGTCGTCATTCCTTAGCTTTTTATTGATGATGAGGTTGTCTCATTGAGACTTTATGTCATTGATTTAATACAAAATACGCGCCCCATTCACTCCTTGCAGCTTGATGAATGCAACTCACACTTAAACTTTGATGGATTTAACAGTTAGCACCCACCTCAGACCCTCCTCAGCCCCCCCCACTCTCACACCCTTCCTCCCAGGTATACATCCTGCCCGCAAGCAGTGGGTGGATATACCGGCTCCCCCTCTTGGGCGGGGGACAGGAGATAGTCTTCAAACAGATCCTAGAGTTCATTCCGATCAGTGTGGCATTCCTCCGGGATGAATTGGTCGTGGCGAGCGAGTTGAGGCGGACTATCGCCAAGGTTACGGGTATTTTTCAATCTTCTTGGTTTTGTTGCTGGATCTTTTTCCAGAACTGCATTGTTCACTGCAATCGTGTTCCAGTTTTGTTCAAAATTTGCCTCATCTCAGGTCAACTTTGACGACGATACTTCTACCCTGATTACAGACAATATCCGTGGTATAAAGAGTATTGCTGGTGGTTACCATGACACCAGGACACTCGCGAGTAACTCCCTTGACACTACCCCTACAAGTGACGTCTTTGAGGATAATATTTGTGATGGCAAGTGTGAACATCTGTGCTTCAAACTGCCGTTCAACAACTACAGGTTTGTTGTGCATCATGGAATATGTAAAGTGTAGATAGTTAAATGATGTTTAATTAGTCATCTGTAAGGATATATTTCTAAAGGAAATGTAACAAATGGGCGTGGCATGTGCCACTGTTCTCCCAAAATTAGGTTAAAATCGAAACTAAGATCTCTTCACCCCACAATCACTTTTTTCAGATGTGGCTGTGCTGACGGATTCATCCTGGACTCTGGTTCATGCCAAGAACCACCCACAGTATACCTCGCCACTGGTAACTTCATTCAGACATTCCAGCCATTTCCATCGAGTGGGATTATTGTGGTTCAGAATGTGGTGTTTCAGTCACAGGCGAATATCGTGGCTGTGGACTTCTTCTACGATAAGGTGATATAAATCGGACTCACATCGAAAATTTGCTGTGACAAAGTTTCACCGGATAATTTTAATATCGTTATTCATCAGAACTGCTTGGTGTGGATTGACGGCAATCTCAAGACCATCTCGAAGAGATATTTGAGGGGAGATGCCGATGTTTTGTCTGGTGAAAATAACAGTGATCTGGTCGTGGATGGAATCAGTGATCCTACCGTGAGTTAGAAAAGCTGTTTGTCTTTAGACTTCATCATTGAAAACTTCTAAAATGGAATTCCTTCACTTTAAGACCAAACAGCAAGGGTTTTGTTCTAATCTAACCTTGATATCAGGACATATCTGCTGATTGGATCTCTAACGTGATCTACTGGAGTGATAAGTCACGTGACTGTATCAGTGCTGTATCCCTGGAGAATGCTGGATTCAGGAGGGTAGTGGTGGGCCACGCCCTCAATCCCACATCCCTCGTGGTAGACCCACCTAATGGGTGAGAATATGATATGTAGTTATTGCGTAGGGTAGACTAAACTGACGTTTATCTCTGCGGTGTAACAACTATTAACTATAGTAACGGCCTGCCGACAACTATAGTGACCTAGGTGACACGGTGACGTAACAATTAGACTATCCGTTTGGGAGCTATCCTCAAATGCTCACAAAAATGACATGTTTTGGGAGGATAAGGGGCTATATCGGCCCTGAACTTGGGAACTGATTATCGGATTGACGTGATATTTTGGTTGTTTTTGGTGAGTTTCTAATGGTCCTTGAGCTATGGTAGAACTATCAAGTCAATCGGTGGATCCGTTTGGGAGCTATCCTCAAATGCTCACTCAAACTGACATGTTTCGGCTCGATAAGGGGTTATGGCGGCCACTAACTAAGGAACCGATCATCGGATTGAAGTGAAATTTTGGTTGTCCGAGTTTCTCATGGTCCTTGAGCTATGGTAGAAGTTTCAAGTCAATCGGTGGATCCGTTTGGGAGCTATCCTCAAATGCTCACTCAAACTGACATGTTTTGGGTCGATAAGGGGTTATGTCGGCCACTAACTCAGGAACTGATCATCGGATTGAAGTGAAATTTTGGTTGTCTGAGTTTCTCATGGTCCTTGAGCTATGGTAGAAGTTTCAAGTCAATCGGTCGATCCGTTTGGGAGCTATCCTCAAATGCTCACTCAAACTGACATGTTTTGGGTCGATAAGGGGTTATGTCGGCCACTAACTCAGGAACTGATCATCGGATTGAAGTGAAATTTTGGTTGTCTGAGTTTCTCATGGTCCTTGAGCTATGGTAGAAGTTTCAAGTCAATCGGTCGATCCGTTTGGGAGCTATCCTCAAATGCTCACTCAAACTGACATGTTTTGGGTCGATAAGGGGTTATGTCGGCCACTAACTCAGGAACTGATCATCGGATTGAAGTGAAATTTTGGTTGTCCGAGTTTCTCATGGTCCTTGAGCTATGGTAGAAGTTTCAAGTCAATCGGTCGATCCGTTTGGGAGCTATCCTCAAATGCTCACTCAAACTGACATGTTTTGGGTCGATAAGGGGTTATGTCGGCCACTAACTCAGGAACTGATCATCGGATTGAAGTGAAATTTTGGTTGTCTGAGTTTCTCATGGTCCTTGAGCTATGGTAGAAGTTTCAAGTCAATCGGTCGATCCGTTTGGGAGCTATCCTCAAATGCTCACTCAAACTGACATGTTTTGGGCGGTTAAAGGGTTATGGCGGCCCTTAACTTGGAAACCGATTATCGGATTGACGTGAAATTTTGGTTGTCCGAGTTTCTAATGGTCCTTGAGCTATGGTAGAAGTTTCAAGTCAATTGGACCATCCGTTTCGAAGCTATCCTCAAATGCTCACTCAAACTGACATATTTTGGACCGATAAGGGGTTATGGCGGCCCTTAACTTAGTAACCGATCATCGGATTGACGTGAAATTTTGGTTGACCGAGTTTCTAATGGTTCTTGAGTTACTAGCAGCCCTTACTCCTGGTTTCTTCAGTATAACCTTAAAAATCAAAAACTGTAGATGCAATGGAAGGCTTGCCAGCCTCTTACTCCAGTGCAAAACCACTTACTTTGTCCCTACTTCAGGAAGATGTATTGGGTGGGCTGGGAAAGGGATGTACCCATGATCAGATCTGCGGCAATGGACGGTAGTGACGTCACTACACTCCTTACTAAACCTGGATATTGGCCCACTGATATCACCATCGATTATCAGGTACATGATAACACTCAAGACATGAATTACGATCATTAGCATTTTGAGGACATTAGCCGGTTTATTGGCACTTCATTCGCCAGAATCGAGCGAAATGAGGGGGTTTCTAGCGTGCTAATTCATTATTCATCCCCAGAATGGTCGGGTTGTTTGGCTGGATGCCAGACGATCTATCGTCATCTCTATGTCTGGAGATGGAACTGATCAGAAGATCATCGTCGGAACGAGTTTCATGGGTTACCCTATATCACTTTCTGTTTGGTTAGTGTCTTCCGGTTGAACATTCCGTTTCCCAGCTTTCGTTATGGTGAAAATGCGGTTGCCAAGCGACCTGGGAATAGTAACACTAACGATTCTGGTTACACATACTCTCAGGTACGGTTACACTTACTGGCTGGATTCGCACCGTAACGGCGTGTTCGTGGCAGAGGGGAGTAACGCGTTCGATGTAACGAGACTCGTCCCAGGACCGCATGTTACGGACCTTGTCCTCTCGCATCGATGTTAGTGAAGATCCGCGTTCCGTAATTCGCGCTCCGTAATTCACGATTAAGTTCTATCGTGAGATCTGCTTTGAAATTGTGGATCTCTTCTGCAAGAAAACTTATTGAATTCTCAATCAAAATAAACGGAAGTTGAGTACAAACCTGCCACCTATACTTAAACGGACGCATTGATATTGATATTCTATCCACCCTTGTCAGTGAAGCAGAGTGGTAGTAACTCCTGTTCCCTTGGTAACGGTGGATGTTCGCACGTGTGTGTCCCCGTATCACGTGATAATCACGTGTGTTTGTGCCCAGACGGCAGGGCGCTCAAACAAGGTAACCCCGATCCAATCATCGCTTCATTTCCGATATTTGTTTAGAATGAAAGTTAGGAAAACTCCGCATTGGTTGAGAATGGTGTGTGAATTTTTGTGACCCTGATGATAAACAAGTTTTTGAGAATCAATTCGCATTTACCACACGTATGTCTCATCCAAAACAGGTGTACCTGGTCAGTGTTACGCCCTACCTCAGGAACTGATTGGTGTCATGCTCAACCCCTACCTCTTCGGTGTCGACTCTTCTCCTGAGAGGTGACATCTGACAACTGAAATAATTGACCCGCTGTGCGCTTCTCCGACCGTTCATTATCCATTGCTACGAGTACAATTCATGTTCGAAATAGGCGCAGCTACAGTTCATGTTCGAAATAGGCGTGATTACTATTAATTCTTGATGATAATTCCTCTTTTCTGTTGATTAGGTTATCACATCAACGTCTACACAACGCTGTGAAGATAGCAATCTACTACAAGCATCAGTCTATCTACTGGCTTGATAACAAGCGAAGTTCTATCGAGGTTACTTGCAGTATGAATACTTTGCTAACGAAATTCCTTCATAAATCCTGCTCCTTCATAAACTCCCTCTCTCTCCCTCAGACTGTCCACATTAACGGTACCGGCTACCGTACAGTATTCCAAAGCACGTACCAAGCGACGGATATTAAGGTTGACTGGTTGGGAAGTAACGTGTACTGGACTGAGGCTGACTCTAAGAGTGTGAAGTGTGTCACTCTAAGTGGAGAGTTTGATAAACTCATTGCTACAACTCAATACGCACCCATGTTCCTACTACTAGATCCCCAGCGGAGGTTAGTGTTGCTATAACTGCCAAATGTGTTGCTATAGCAACCATAATATAGCAACCTCGACATCAATTCCTGGTGGTTATTGGATTATGTGCTTAGACTAAACTCCCTTCTCAGTCACCTATTCTGGATGGAATGTGACGAATCAGGGCAAGGCTCACTCTACCAATCCACAATGTCCGGTTCACAATCCTCACTCCTCCTGACCACGCCCTCCTGTCCAGACAGCATGGACATTGCCATGGAAACACGGACACTCTACTGGAACACAGGATCCACGCTATATCAGATACAATATGAGGAAATGAACGCACAGATATCATCCTCACAACTTCCATTCCCCACGAAACAGATAGTGTGGATTGAGGAGAATTTGTTTGTGTTGCGAGAACCGGGTGAGGATGGAGGAGTGAGGAGTGAGGATGGGTTGAGGATTGATGAGAATGACGAGGGCGTGGTTTGGGAGGATATGAGAGTCATGATCAGTGTAGATCGGTTGGAAACTGTCATGATTGATGTTGGGAATAGCACGAGTTTTGCAGCGTTCACACCGCTCGATACAGGTTTGATCTTAACATTCATACTTTCATAGATCAGTGTGTGGTTCATTTTTAATCAGCTATAACAAAGGTTCCTTCATGATTTGACCAAGGTTCCGCAATGACATGTCAATGATATTGACATGCCATGCCAATTTCAGGATATTCGGATTGTGATGTGAATAACGGAGGATGTACTCACTTCTGTTTCGTGGAAAAGGATGGGGTGAAGTGTGGGTGCCCCGCTCAACAGGCCCTCCTTCCAGACAACAAGACATGTACCAGGTAGCTGAGTGCAAGATTTCTGTTATAGTAGCTATAAAGGGCAACCGAGATCATCCTCAGCTCTGTTTCTAGTGAGTTTTTATAGCAACCGTGACCAATCCCGGGTTGCTAAGCAACCATTCTCTCTCAGACAAGACAGTGAGTGTGTGAGTGGAGAGTTCAGGTGTGGGTCAGGAGAGTGTATAGCAGAGGAATTTGTGTGTACTTTCAACCCAGAGTGTCTCGATAGTTCAGACGAGGTAGCTATTGCGACAAATCATTACTCTTGAACTAGAAACTCAAAAACGCCGCCATCTTACACTCCTTACCCCCTGCACCGTAGGTTGGGTGTGGCTGGTGTGAAGAGTTCCAGTTTTCGTGTGGTGGCGTGTGTGTACCGAGTGTGGCGGTGTGCGACGGCCACCTCGACTGTCCTGACGGAGAGGATGAGTCCTCGGCGGAGTGCAGCCAGTGTGACAGAACGGGGCACATCTGCAGAGGTAGGCGGGAGCATGGAGAAATGGTGGTTTCTCCCAGTATCCGGCGATTGGGGCGGTGTACAGGCTGCACAGTGCGATTCTTCTGCATCGATTGTCTCACCATAACTATAAACACTGTCGCACAAAAAGACACTATCCCAATATAGACTAAGAGACACTAACAAGATCAACTCCCCCCATAGGTTCGGGCGTGTGTCTCCCCCGTTCAATGAAGTGTGACGGCGTGGCGGACTGTGAGGGCGGCGACGACGAAAGGAAGTGTCCGAAGCAGGAGGCGGAGTGTGGCGAGCTGGAATGGCGGTGTGGGAGTGACGGCGCGTGTATAATGAGGGAGTGGATATGTGACCAGTATCCTGACTGTAAGGGGCAGGAGGATGAACAGGTAATGGAGCTCCAGTTCTCTCTGTGTATTCAATAGCTTTAGTTCTCATTTTCTACCCCGCCCCCTTCACCGTTATGCAACAAAGCTCAGCTAAATCTTCATTGCTCCCCTCTCGAAGAAGCCGAAAAGGGCACACTGATCTTGGACTTGAAATCAGCCCATGTTAGTCGTATCCTCTTGCAGTAAGCCCGTTGTTTAATTCCCCGACTTTTTCTCAGAACTGTGAAGCGTGTGATCCAGTGACGGAGTTCGATTGCGGAGGTTCGCAGTGTATCGATATCACAGAGAAGTGTGATGGGATCATACAGTGCCTTCACGATGGTAAAGACGAACTCGATTGCCCCAGTGAGTAGGAAGCGCGATTTGCATCTTGCGATTTTTGAATCTATCCTATCTCGAATATCTGGCAAGGAATAAAAACTCAAAATGTTGTTTTCAATTGTGAGAACAATAAACATTTAACATCTCAATTTATAGAAATACAAATTAACGGCACAGATCAAACTGGCACAATGAACTTCATGACATTCTTCGCGTGTCATCACTTCTTCCCTCCTTCTGCTGCAAACTTTCTCATCTGTCGTAACGGTCGGTGTAGATTGATGGGGTTTATCATGGAGCTTCACAAGGAATGACATCATTGGAGTTTACCCTCTTGAAAAACCTGTCCATTTCACCCGGAGTTTTGAGGTTATGATAGAACCACCGATCGATAGGTCCACACTTATACTTCCCTACAAGCAGAGCTCTCGAGTTCCGAGGCACCACCTCATAGTTGAGTAGCTGGTTCACCTGGTGCACCAACCACCCTAGATAACCATCCTCCGGTCTGAATGGTACCACCTCCACTTCACGTGGTAACCTGGTAATTCTCTCAACCACATCTCGCGATAGGACATACCCACCCCCTGAGCAATACCTCCATTTAGGGTACCCCCTAAACCCCCCATACCGCATGTTACACGACCCTGTGTACAGCTTCTCGCTCGGTAACTCCCGTAAACTTGCGATTAGTTGCGGTAAATTTACCAGAATGTCCTGGTCTGTCTTCACGAAGTACGTGTAGTTGAAGAGTCGAGCGCTGTGACGTAACGCCCACATGACCTTGTATTTGAGTACTGTGCGTCGTTCTATGAGATCAGGAACCACGTACATGTCATTGTTCATTCGTAGTTCATTCTTCAACGCTGCGCTCATGTTTTCATTCTGTGTCCCCAGGATGAACATGACTTTGACCACGTGGCGATCGTGTTTCCCTAGCAACGCGCGCCACCGAGTCAAATTCATCCACGTGCGACGAATGGCATTCCTCTGAGCAGTACTCTCGGCTATACTCGGTATCGCTATGACGATTTCGTAGCTCTCTGGTATGTTTTTGGGAGGAGGGCCGAAACTGCTCTGCGTGTTGTTGAACATGGTAGTGTTGGTGAGTTGGAGTAGAGTTTGTCTCCGTTGTGTTAGAACGAGGATCGAATAGAGATTGATGAGGAAGAGGGCTAGGATCAGCGTCGAGATGAATGCTCTTTGTGGCGAAATCTCCATGATTGTTCCTTGAGTTGGTTAACATCAGTTGTATGGTCCTTAGCTACAGCCTGCTCTAGTTGTTTTTTTACGTGATGTGAAAAATTGTACACAGAATATGTATTTGACAACTCAAAATAGCTCGAATAAGTTCTAACATCGCTGTTGTACAAATTTTCAAATCGTCTGCCCACATAGACAATTTGACATAAGTGAGGACACGTAAGATATGAACATTGAACAGTCACCCGCTACAAGAGGGAGTCAATACAGAAATAGCAACTGAAGTTCTCACCTCATCAAAGTGTGTACATTTTGTCACAAAATATACAAACACTTGTACACGTGACACTTATACCACACATAACTACAGAAATACACGTGTGCGTACAATGTACAATGTATATTGTATACCTGCAAAGCATAACACGCAATGTACAGTGTATAGTGTACAATTAATACCTGCCCAGCACATTATCATGTAGACATCATTAGCATATCCTCCCCCTCTCCCATACACACAATTCTCGCTCGTTCCGTACCGCATGTACGTGTTCTCGGCATTTGCCGACGACCAACACTCCGTCTCGTGGTACTGAATACCGAACACGTGATACCCCAGCGAGGTTACTCGATTCCAGCACTGTTCAATCGAGGTTACCTGCCGGAAATGTGTTTGTTTGTTTGTTTATAGGACCGAATGCTCGCCGACTATAATACTTCCCTTGCGGATATTGGGATGCGAAAAACTCTCCTCTCATTGGTCAAAAGTAGCAAAGTAAGAACAGACGTCAGACCTGCGTGAAGTAACCGCTGATAGCACGGGGGTTGTAGCTGTCTGCCCAGCATCCGAGATGGTGGAGTCGACATTTTGTATCGGGGTTGTAGAGCGAGGTCGCCTGGGGGGACCCTGAGGGGTATTTGAGGGTTGTTATGCCAGAGTTTTATGTGAGAGTTGTTTTGTTTAATAAGTGGGGATGTTTAGTAAGTTGGGATGTTATATTGTGAGGCTTGTTATATTAAATGAGAGTGAGGGAAGATTGAGAGAGGAAACTAATTGTTATAATTGTCACGAAGGTGATTAAGATAATTTCTTTATCGATTAAAGCATGTCAAGTTAATGCAAATTGAATGGGATTGGGATTGACAAATTAACAAATTCCCATGTGATGAACGTAATAAACTGACCTAGGCCGCTGAGAATAGCTCCGACTAACACAACCGCAAGCACCATCTTAGCATTTATGATTATCTGAAATGAGTAGCATTTTGTATGGAATGAGCTAAGGACTATGACCATTCTGGGTCGCTTGAATTATTCAGTTGAGCTTCAATTGGTAGTTGCTTCAATTGGCAAGGGATTTTGGAACGTTTCTTCTCTCGATTACCTCAGCCACTTTTAGGCCACGTACAAAATACTTGAGTAGGAATTGGGGCGGCAGTAGGACAGTGAGAAACGTTCAGATCGAAGGAATCACGTTGAACAGTAGGTCAGCGCCCCCCCCCCCTATTGTCTTGATGTTCAAAATAGACTCTGGGTCTGTTTTTGTGCTAATTGTGCAGCTCAAGAGAGATAATAGTGTCGCTTAGCGTGGTCCAATGGTCCATCCAGTGTGAGAATTGCCACCAAAGATGAATACTAAAATTTTTAGTATCAGTTCATTCCCTCTCTCTCTCCCTCACACTCACACTGTTTATAAAAATCTTAGTGCAATAACCTCACTCAACAGTGTCTTCTTCCCCCTCTCTCAAGACTAAATCCCTTGGTTACGCCTACTCACCCCTCACCCCACGCTTCTCTCACCCCTCACCACTCTCACTGTAGTCTGTAGTCGCCTCACCACTCTCACTGTAGTCTATAGTCGCCTCACCCCTCTCTCCTCCCCCCAGAATGTGACGTGGGTCAGCGGCAGTGTGATAACGGGCAATGCCGCGCGTCATCCACATGGTGTGACCACGTCATGGACTGCTCCGACCGATCGGACGAGCGAAACTGCAACTACACGAGGATACCGGGGTCAGGTGGCGGCGGGGACGGGAGTCACGTGACCCCCACCCTGACCATCATATTCGGGACCCTATTCATGTCGGTAGTGGTGGTCGGATTGTTGTACAGGCTGAAGATACTGCCCAGGATGCGGTCGACGTACAAACAGCTGACACAAGCTTCCAACAAAACGGTGAGGGGGATCTTGGATAGATTTATTAACGATCATCATTTGTGATTTTTTCCAATCATCCCAGATTGTAGATTTAGATGGTTTGCACCTACCAGCACCTAAGTATACTCTCTTCCCATCTTCCATTAAACTGAATGTCGCTTCAACTCGTTCTCCTTCCACAGGTAGAGACCAATGTGTGCGTCACCACCAACACATACTCGGAACTTGAGACCACGGTGTGTAGTTCTGAGAACACATCACAGCGCCGTATCAAGAGTGTCGACCCTTACGAGACACTGACGACAAGCTCACTTAATTCCTCTCTCAAACCGCTCAATGCGTGAGTATCACAATATCACGCGCTTTCATTTGACTATTCCACTTATCGGACCTCATAATTCCCGTAATTCACAGGCAGAACCCATATGAGCGTTTTGGCATCGCACCAGTTCACAGCACAACAGATGTCAGCGTGGCTGAGGGACCGCCCCCGTCAGTCGCCAGTGGTGGTTATTCCTCAGGACCCGCGTCATCCGCCCGTTCCCTAGCACCCTCTAACCGGTCACGTGCTCTATCTGCCAAGTCACGTGCGTTCTCGTCCAAGTCACGTGCGTTGTCAGGGAGATCACGCGCGACGTCAGGGGCAAGGTCACGTGCGCCGGTTTCTTACCACGTGAATACGAACATTATCTGGGATGACCATGTAAACAGGTAGGAAGTTGTGACTCGAAGTTGAATTTTAATCCATCCAACACTAAAAAAGTAGCCCCATTGTCTAACTCAATCCTCCGCAGTATTTCTGACTATGAACATGGCTGTTTGTCTGATAACCTCCAATCAGAGTACTCTGTCACCCTTCCCCCTAAGTCAAAACTCCCGACCACGCCCATTACTTCTGACAACGATGACTGAAATTAACGGTAATGACATCGTATTCGTCTCAATTCCTCTTGAGGTATCGTTCTGATGACACAATGGATTTGTGTACAGAAGCAAAAAATGTCGCGCGTCCGTGTTGCGTTTAGTTTTACAAATTACCCAACATAATTATTCATAGTAGCTATAGATTTTTATACGCACTACATTTACATTATATTGTTGTTAAGTCTGTTTCAATTTCATATTCATATTGGAAACATTGACACAGAGCGAAGTTTCCCACGATGAATGAGAATCACAATGTAAATCAAAGTCCAGCTTTAAGCAAGATTGAATTTGAAAGCTTCATAATTTCAGCTGTATAAACTCAAATTATCATGGTGGATTATTTCATAAATTTCGAGGCAATCGCCCATGGGCGTTGATCGTGCTACTGCAAGTTCCAGATTTGAGTTTATTTCATTTCGTCTGGCACAACATTGAACATTGATCAACAGTTTCAAATTTATACTTCGATTTGCGCTATGCCCTATAGCTATTTGATAACTTAATTATTTTATTTTTATTAACCTTAAACTTAAACTTTAACTACTACTACTACTACTAGTACTACTACTACTACTAGAACTTCAACTAGTATGTAATATGTATTGCTATTGATAAAGTGACAGTGTCACTGACACTCATAGCGACACAACATTTGTCAGAATCAGATGTTATTGTAATCATCTGACCTTTGTTTCTCGCGCGCGCGCCTTCATCGGCCTTCGATTTCGAAATCGATGAAGGCACGCGCGCGAGAAAGTGGATTTGGAAGCGAGGTCAGACAAAATCTGACACATTTTACATGAACAATGGTCATTACTTTCTGTTTTCACTTTTGTATTTAATCTACTTCTTATTCTTAAGTTCTACTGACCTACTGTGTACTGCGTCCGCCTTTGCCGGATGTTATTGTCAGATTTTATCTGCAATTCTGACCTCTGTTCCTCGCGCGCGCCTTCATCGATGAAGGCGCGAGAAGCAGGTCAGATATGTGCACACGTTGCGCGCCCCTGTTCTACTCAGTGAACTGAAAAGTCGTAGAAAGACGCGCAGCGCGCGCGGAGTATTTGGGTCACGCAGCGCGGGAACAGTCAGATAACATCTGACAAGGTTGCCGGATGTTTATATCTGTCTGCACTGTTTCTTCATTCTTGCGCCGTGCGGACAGATAGCATCCGGCAATGACAAAGATGTTATCTGTCCACTGTTTCTCGCCGTGCGCGCGTGTTCCCGCGCTGCGTGACCAAAATACTCCGCGCGCGCTGCGCGGCTCCTTTCTACGACTTTTCAGTTCACTGAGTATAGAACAGGGGCGCGCAACGTGTGCACATGCGCGCGCGCGAAAATTACGAAATTTCCGACAGGGTCTATCATTGATAAACAAATGTCATAGCATTGATTGTTCCCGCGCTGCGTGATCTGACCCAATTACGGTGCGCGTTTCAGTGGTCTCCTTTTTACGACTTTTCAGATGACAGCACAGAGTAGAATAGGGGCGCGCAACGTGCTCAAGACAATATTCCCGGGTCGATGGACAAATCGACACCCTAGGGAAATTAAAGTTACTTACCTATGATATTGCACTTCGAGATTGGTGCTGAACAGTTGATATCACCTTCTGTAAAATCATTTTTCCCTCCCAGCAAGCATAGGGAATCATCGTGATATTGTTACTCATGTTGTTAAAGTGGCTTTGTAAATTATTCCATTTATTTGGGACTTTCAACCTATCATTTTGGAGCTTCAGGACGATAGTGTGTGTCATAAAGTAACCTCACTTTGTCTAAAATATATTTTCTTGTGAAGAATGTATGTAATTCTTATAATTCATGGATGAACCATTAAAAAGTAAGCAAGTTATAAGTAACTCGCATCCTGTCCAGCATTATTCTTCATATAATTCAGTCTCTTTGAAGATCTAAGTCATGCTGATAACAGATAAAAACCTACAGCATGTCTAAAGCAAGTGGGCAACCAAATGCATCAATCTTCATAAAGAACTTACCATTCTCAGCCAAAGAAGCTGACCTGAAAGAAATATTTGATAAGTTTGGCAGGCTACGGGATGTCTATATTCCTCTTGATTTCTACACTAAGGTTCATTGAAAATCAATCAATTTACTATTATGGAATTATAATTGTTAAGCCAAGGTTGTTTGGAGTTATCTTTTCTGGTGTTTCAGAAGCCCAGGGGATTTGCATATATTCAGTTTGAAGATATCAAAGATGCAGAGACTTGTATAAGTGAAATGACATGTTTTGAGTTTAAGGGAAGGGAAGTAGATGTCAAATTTGCTGAGGGTGACCGCAAAGACCCAGGTGAATCACAGTTAATTTTTTGAACTCAATGCAAACCAACTGCCAGCTGGATTCCTTTTTAGAGTTCCTCTGAGGTTAATCTTGTAAGTATTGGTTGTATGGTCTGATGTACTTTTCATACTCTCAGCTCAAATGGAAAGGAAAGACCACAAGAGATTTAATTCTGGTGGAATGCAAAGACGAGGTCGTGGGCGTGGTAGGGGTGGTGGTCCCTATTATCCACGGGATGGTTCTCCTCCAGACCAAAGATTTGGAAGAGAACGTTATTACTCCCCACCTGGTCGTTACAGATCACTTTCACCAATGCGAGATAGATCTCCATTGGAATATGACCTGCCTTATAGACAGAGATCATCCATGAATGCTCATGGCAGGAACAGATCACCAATAGATATGAATCACAGATCCAGATCGCCCATGGGATTCAGAGAGGGTCCAACTTATGATGAATCTCCTCCAATGAATCACAGGAATTCTATGCATCAAAGGTCGCCAATGATGGGTCACTCTCCAATCATGAACAGGAGGTCTTCAGGTCAAAGAGCTGGACCAAGCAGATCACCTCCTCCAATGGGCAGACAACAGAGATCTCATGAGATGTTTGAAGACAGTCCTCCTCCTCAGAGAAGACGTCAGCCCCTTATGGATATGTCTCCAGAGGACTTCAGATCTAAGGGTAAGGAAATTATGGGAAGACAACCTCTGAGGCGAGCCAGAAGACGTCAGATGTCTTACAGCCCTCAGCCACCTTTCCGTAACAGAGGGAGGATGATTAATGAGGAGGATCATTCCCCTGTACCCCAAAGACGATCTAGGAATATGGTGATGAGACAATCAATGTCGCCTCCTTATGCAAACAATGAAAAGTATGGTAGAGGGTCACCTCCCCCTCAGAGGGGAAGTAGAAGAAACTACAGTCCAGTTGATAATCCAAGGGTAACAGTGTCAACTATGAATAAGGTGGTCAAGTCAGGTAGTATGCACAACAGGCGTGGAGTCAGGCCAAGAAGTGATGGAGCTGTGATGACTCGTCCCACTAGGAAGATGCCAATGAATAAGCAACCACGAAATCAAGATTATCTCGAGGACATCAGTCCTCCAAGGAAACGACCATTGAAAAGAAGTCCAATTAGAAGGCAGGAAGTTGGTGAAGATGTCGAGCCTCCACGAGTGAATAAGTCTCGATATCCCCCTGAACAGGCGGAAGAAGACAGCTATCTTGAAGATCTTTCCCCAGATGAGCTCGAAGCATCTCCCCCTCCATCACGTCCTAAATCAAATCCAGTAGCAAACAAACGTGCCTTACTCCCGGCACCAAAGCCTAGTGAGGTTCCTCGGAGAAAGTCAACCCCCATACGGTCTAGGAAAAGAGATGAGCCACAGTACAGCAGCAGTAGAAGGAAACAAAGTGACAGTAGGAGAAATAATGAAGAAGAATATGTGAGTGCCTTCAATCCATGCCAAAATTCGGGCAAAATGATCATGTGATCTTAAAATTATGATGATTTCTTTTTGTAAGGAATTTGTGGATGAGGAAGAGTATGAGGAGCTTGATGCAATGGATGATCTTGATATTGTACTCTCAGACGGAAATTGATCCTCATGCAGTTGGTGAAATTATTTGGTGAGTTCATAACATATCACATTCTCAGACGAGATAAATATGGGAAATTTGATAACTTCATTTCCGATTCTCAGGCAAAATTCTGAATTTCAATTATCCTTTCCTCAGATCAGCTCGGTTTTGTGAAACTGGATCAGTATAAGTCCTTTTTAAAGTTTTATCAGTTCAGAAAAGAGTGATATCCATTTGAAAGTATCTTTGGAAGCATGTAAATCAATCATTCTCTTGAGTGTCATCTGAGGGCATTTTGTGAAAGAAGATCAGCGCAAACGTCTCGGCCAATATTTTCCAGGCCAGGCAGAAAACGCCTCATCCTATACTTGGCCTTTATCGAGAATTGTATATTCGAAACTGAGTGAAATGGTTTGATTACAGCCTCCGATTTTCAGTTGCCATCCGCCATATCACTTATCTATCCGAGCTATTCAAAATCATAAGTCAGCCATTATTGAATGACCAGGGTTCTAGTTCTTATTTCATGTGGTCGACTGTTGTTTCCGTGGATTTTACCCCAGGTGAATCCTATAAGGCTCTCCCTTGAAAGTAGCGTCTCATGTTAAAGACTTGCACAGCGGAAAAGGTGCTTTGTTGACCATTTGAGGGCCCATGAACCTACTTAACCAAATAATTTCAGGTTCATTGACTTTGCACAAAAGATTTTCCATGTAAAGAAAATGGCCTTAAACTACTATATGTTCAATTTGACCTATTGTTCAATTAGCGACCCATCTATCTAAAATAAGAAAGATCATATAATAGTAGTACAAGAAATGAAGGTAAAGGTAACTGTAAATAGATCAAAGTCCATGTAAACCTATATGAGTAAAAGAAATGTTAAAGATTATCGATACAGTTGCACTAGAATAGTAAGACTGGCAAAGAAAATGTTATGTAAGTAACTTAATGTTATTTCGAATCAGTCATAATTCACTCAACCCACAGAATAACACATGAGCATCAAAACCCACGTAGGACCTGGATACTAATTTCATATTTTGAGATTCTGCCATCGAATATCTCTATTCGGAAGTTTTCCCTTCTCACTATGCAGATATACAAATGGTAGTCTACAATTCTGTTATCCTCAGGTTCTTGAATAGAGCGGTGTCAGGATTCGACAAGCTTCATGACGGTGTCAGCACGAATCTGGTGTCAGCATCAAACGCATCGATTTTGAACCCGCACATTGATGAAGGCTATGGGTGTCAAGCATCATAGTTGTCTCGAACCAAACCGAGGTGTCAAATATTCATGTATTAATTAGCGGAGTTCATATGTCAATGGAATGACAAAACACGAGAACTGGAACAGTCTTAAACGCTTCGTGGAAGCATATTGACGATTAGTTGGTGATAGTTTTTTTAAAACGCTTTATTCTCCGTAATCATCTTCTATACGCTTTTGATTTCAACTGACACGCGTCTCGAAATTTTTATAGCTCGAATTTTGGTTGAAAATGTCACATTTCACTTCGAGGCTCCCGTTACTGCTTCCTACACGTTACTTTACATTATTATCATTCAGAGTACCTACTTTTCGTGTGGTAAGGGTAAAGTAAAGATTAGAGTACAGATTAGAGTAAAGATTAAAGTAAAGATAAAAGTCAAGGTCTCTAGGGGAAAGGTCTAAAGAGTAAAGATAGTAAAACGTGTTGCTCGTTCGTGGTAAGTATGATTTGAACTGTGGATTGAATGAGCAGTGAAACTTTATAGCGGTAAATAATCTTGTGTACTCAATACTACTATTTTGTAACCAGGTTTTCAAAGATATAAAGCAAAGTCTGGCTATAGTTAGAGTAAAGATCTAGAGTAAAGGTCAAAGATACAGAGCCAAAGTCATTGACAGTTCTAAAGATATTCTAGATTTAGTAAGAATCTTACGCTAGTTTCCCGATACTTGATAGTTGAGTGTGGATCGTAGAATGTAGCATCTTAATTAGGGCCTGATAATGCAACACTAAGTAGCGAATATTATCAGCAAAAAACTTGATCCCTACTGTTTTCCTCGCCGAATACACAGTCAACCATTCCCTAATTTCCTAGATATAATACTCGCACGTTCATTATGAACACTCAAACGAATCTGTCACTAAAAGCTATCGTGACCATTCAACGACACATGTTAACTGTCAAGAGTGACTGATGCCAGTCAAATTCACGCTCATTCATCTCCCATGATATATGAGCTCTGTATCATCCATCTTATTTTCAGTAGCCAGTCCGTAATGTTGCTTTTCGATGCGTTTCCACTTTACTTCTTGTTAAGTTGTGTACCCTAAGTTGTGTACCATGTATGATCCTCACTTCACTGACACACAGAACAATCGTACCTAAATATTGCTCCAGCAATGCTCCTTCATCAATGCTAGCTTGATTTAGAATCAAATTCATTGTCAGGTTTAACTGTCTAAAGTGATGAGTCTGTATCTGAAGGAATAAGGAAACTAGTTGGCATAATAGTATAGAGCAGAGTAGTATAGAGCAAAGTACATGATGTACAAATTTGAGTGCAAGATGATTGATGGATGTATACTGTATAGCAGCTAAATGTAAAGAGTGTTGAGGCATAGAAAGATATCTTATAGTCACTGTATCATCAACGACTACCTAGTAAACGTCAACATCATTAGATTGTAGAGCTCCACTGATTTGTACACTGTAAACTAAAACCCAGGGATGCAAATTGCAGATTTGATTATATTTTCTCTTTGACATGCATCCCTCACATTGCCACCTTATCAGGAATGTCATACCGAGGTGATAGACGGCGAAGTGGCGGCGGGGGTGGCGGCGGCAGTGGTCGCCGTGACAAGAGCACCTCGCTCTTCGTCCGTAACGTCCACTTTGAGACCGCTCCCGAGGACCTCCGCAAGCTGTTTTCCCGCTACGGATATGTCCGTGACGTGTACATCCCCCTGGATTACTACACGAAGGAGCCGCGCGGTTTTGCGTATGTAGAGTTTGAGGATGACCGGCACGCGAAGGACGCGATGGAGGAGCTGGATGGGCACAGACTCCACAATCGAGAGTTGGAGGTGGTATTTGCCGAGGGTGACAGGAAGAACCCTAACATGATGCGGAGGAAGGAGATGTCGAACCCGCGGTACGGTAGCGGATACGGCCGGGGCCGATCCCGGAGCAGGAGCCGGAGTCCGCGACGGAGCAGACGAAGTCGGAGTCCACGACGATCGCGACACTCGTCCGAGAGACGGCGATCACGATCGCGGTCCGCGTCACGGTCAGGACGATCAGCGTCACGGTCACCGAGTGGATCGCCTCGACGACGATCGAGCCGGAAACACCATTCTCAGTCACGATCCCGGAGCCCGAGATCAGGAGAGGAAGAACGAGCGTCGAAGTCAGCGTCACGATCTCCGTCACGATCCAAATCACGATAGACACAAACTGTTGATTCTATCAATAACAATCAGTACTGATATTCTCAAATATTGTATAAGGAAAGCAGTTTCTCGGGGACTTATTTGAAACGAGTATATTATTTAGCTATTGTGACCTGAATGAATTGTGAACGGCGTTAGTCTTTCACAGTTTCCATATCTTACTGCAGTGGTAGAGACCCATATCGCTAAGATTGTAACTGATGTAGTAGCTGCACTTTTCTATTCTTTTTAAACCTCAACATCTAAAATGTAACCACACGAGTCATTTTAAAATGTATTACATTCTACGAACTATGTATTTTTTTTGTTTGACCCCCAAAAAATTAGTTCGTCATCAATTTGTCCTTTTCGGGAAAGATCATTGTTTGCGACTGTTGAAATACTGACTCCATTGACGTGATTAATGGTACGCTAATTCTCACGTGACACCCGTCTATAGTCACGTGATACCATGGAAACATGTAGTCTGGTAATGGCCCCCCACTAAGTCTGCTTGTGATGGTCGCAGCGCGTGCTAGCGTACACTGTACAGTTATCAGTGTTTTTGTTATGGCTAGTAAACTCTAGTGGTTTTCTCGACGTGAGGAAATATGTTTTAGTTGTGAAAATCATCTATTTTCGTCAAATCGTTGCGGTTTTGTATCGAGCAGCATAGATTCTAGTAATACACAATTCAAATTTGAAAAGATCGTTCCTCTGTCCTTTGGTACGATCGGCCATTCAGAGAGTGAATTTCAACCGTGATATAAATTAGGAATCGAAATTCGCGCGGTAAAACCTTGTTTTCATGTTCTTCCCTCTTCGAGTGTTAATCACGATTTTCCGCGCGGGCCGCATCGCGAGAAACATCTTTTTGTACTAGCTGACACGAGACATTTTGCTGATCAAAGCCAAATTCGAATTGTGCGCGTTCCCGCGCGCGCTGCGAATTTGTGGTATCATATCGATCGTCTCGGATGGCAACCTCGAATACGAGACAAAGAAACCAGTTGGAATCGATATTTGTTGACATGTTAAGTTCAAGTTTCAACATATCACAGATGACGGACAGAGACCAGAGGCCACCACTGAAGAAACTAGCAAGTTCCACCATGGTACAAGTCGATACCGACCAGCTATTTTCAGACAAACTCCATCTCATTGCTCGAAATGGACTGCCTGTTTCACCGGATTTCCTACTCGGAAAAGTCATCTGTTTGCTATTCGGTGCAGCGTGGTCACCACCATTCACCGATTTTGTGGAAACGTTTAAATCGTTTCACGGAGACTTGGTTAGCGAAGGTGCGCCCATCGAAGTTATCTACGTCAGTTTCGATCGAACGAGCGATGAAATGACGGACATAATCACGACACAATTTCCCGATTCGTGGGTTTCCGTACCACATGGATCTAGCATGATTAACTATCTCAAATTGAAGTACAACATTGTGGTTATTCCCAAACTTGTGATTGTTAAGGACGACGGAAGCCTGATCACTGATAAAGGGGTTAAAGAGGTGCGAAAACGGACTAAGAGGTGTTTCACTCATTGGTACAATGTTGCTAATAAGATACAACATGGTGATCAGTGAAGGTTTGGGAGGGACCAAAATAGAGAAAAATGAGACGACTATTTTACAATCAATATGATAAACCTTGATTTACTGGTTCTATTTTCACACAAATCAAAACAACAAAGAACTCATCTTTAACTCTACAATTATCAGTGTTTTTAAATCTCTCTGTGTGTATGTATAGTATGGTTTAAACATGTGGGTCACACCATAGTACAAGTTTTTGAAGTCCGAGAAGTCTAATCCATCATTCCATGGGAAATAGGTTACGAATATATCTGTGAACATGCAAATTGTGAATCGAGGCACAATGTCTAACATGGAAACCTCTAATGATGTTTTAAGGGCCAGCTGAAACTCATTTTCCCTTCAATACGAGTATTCCGAACAGTGCAAGCTAAAATCCCATTCAAAAGTCCACGTTTCAGACTTTCATTCTGAGTTCTGAATTAAAAAGAAAAAACAAGCAATATATCATCAACTCATTTGTGATAATCATTAACGTTGCATCAAAATTGTTAATATTGTAACGTAGCCACGATGAGATGAAACGAGCCCATGATTTAATATGTATTGTGAATGATAATGACATCACCACTGACCCTGAATCAAACACTCCTCCTCTCCTATCCTCCACAAGAGGAGAACCGGTTAACACCAGGATCCAGAGCAAATTTACTCCGAGCGGCGAGCGCCAATACCAGTTGCTATGGTTACAATACATATTGTATATATATATTCTCAACACAAATTACACAAGTTTCTTCACAATCATCACATCGTTGAGAGAGGGAGGGTTGGTAGAAGTCGCCGTCAATCCCGCCACGAATTTAACACGCACAATCGCCGCTCTTTCCCGGCTGTCCGCCACCGGGCGGGATCTTTATCGTTTCGGGGAACTCTGTGTAGAGATCTGCATCGCTCTCCTGAGCTAGAGCGTTCTGAGCGATGGTATAAAATGCCTGTTCGACGTTGATGGCTTCCTTGGCCGAGGTTTCGAAGTATGGGATGTTGTTTTTCCCTTGACACCACTGTTGCGCCCACTTCTGTGACACCTGCGGGTTGAGTTGGGTCAGAATGGGGTGGTTCAATGGCTCTAATGAGTACACTTATGGCTCTAATGAGTTCACTGAATAATGTACAGCTTTGTAGATGCGTCACTGGTCATAGGACGCTAGGAGCAAGGCCATTTTATGCATCCCCAGATGGCATCGTATTCAATTATCCGCAGCCAATATCAGCGACTATCAAAGGAATTTTATGCATGAAAGATGATAGTTGCGATGAGAGATAAAATTATCTGATAGAATGATTAATATCGGCTTAAATCATCCACGGGGAGTTTATACGATGTATTAAATCATTGAATCAGTAGTGGAGAAGGTAGTGAAATTCAGACTACAGCTAATAGGAGAAGTGACATAATCCATGAAACTCTAGACAATGACTTCAGAGTTTTTTTTTAATCAGTGTCTCTGTCCATTGTCTAAAACCCAAAACAGCACGAACATTGCGGACGCGCAGCAGAAGCTAGAATTCAAAGGCGCGCTAACGCCGCGCAGAAAAGATACAGATAGGAAATTGAACGTGCTTTGGTCGCAATCGAGGTCAAAAGTTGCTAGTACAAAAAGTCAAACTTGCAAATATGTCCCGTCACGCGATAGTGTTTACAAGGCCAGCTAGCTATGAGCTAATAATAGTTGTGATAATGACAGTGTACCGAGAATAGAGACTCCAGCCCAGGGAAGTTTCGAGGCTTCGAAAGTTGACTCTTAGTAATTATTGATTTCGGTTATGGATCAGGCATTTCAAATTGTACTCACTGCTCTGTTTTCGAGGTCGACTTTGTTTCCCAGCACAACGAATGGGAAGTTGTCTGGGTCGCGTGGCGAGGCTTGGATCAGGAATTCGTCTCTCCAACTGTCTAACGTCTGCAGGAATGGGGGGTAAGGAAGGAGGTGCAGGGTAAAGTGGTTAGGAAGCGGCTTGGAAACAGTTTACAAGAAATTAGAGGGTTAGACAATATTCGGTAACACATTAAAGGAATCGTTTTCTTTTGCTTCTATTCAAAACTGATTACGCCCAGATATCCAGAAACTAGTTGCGTTTAGCTCAAGAATTCTTCCTAGTTGTTGTTGCTTTGTACACGCGTATACACTAAACATCATATGCACACAAAAATGCGCAGTATTTGCAGTAGGTATATCAACTCATTGTGACGCACGTGCACTATGATGCTTTATCAACAGACACGTGCTCTATTTGTGGCAGTCAATCACAGTGTGACAAGCAATCACACAAATAAACACATACACAGACGCACATACACACATACAGACACATACATACACATAATGACATAGGGAGACACAGACACACAAACACACAGACACAAACACCGACACACACACAAACACACATAAACACACAGACACAAACACCGACACGCAAAACTCAAAAGTAGCCGGGTCAATTCAATACCGAATGTACTCGACTACTCGAGACACTTTTCCCACTTTTATGTGCTCTATTTTGACTGAAATTGAGTACATTCAAGCAAATATGCAGTACTCCTTCATAAACATTATTCTATACCAGTGTTCACGCTAATTATGAGTGTAGATGAGAATTGTGAAATGCGAGACGAATTCAACTGAATACATCCATCTGCATGATAAATTTGAAACATTCACTCCTTGGAATTTTGAAACCGAAAAGCAAGGATTGAGTCACTTTGATTTATGCGCTTTGAAGGAAGCACTTTTTCATCAATCGATAAGTGTAGGTGTGTAATTTGACACCATAGCTGATAAGGTATATCAAATTGTGTACGTGTGTGAGTGTGTCCTAGAGGTATGTAATGTGAGCCTTCGAGAGACCGATTCCCCATATTCCTGAGCAATGGACATTGAGTCATGAGTGAGTTGTGACATGTGTTGGCTGTGATTCTTGGAGCTGTTGATAGAGAAAAACCCGTTCATTTATTGGGAAATAAGAGACCTTCCTTTTTATTCTCATTCTTCACAATTGTATCATTTCGTGACTTTCCGTTACAAATGAAAATATCATGAAAAGTCTTGACTATTACTGAAGGGATAATCACGTACGAAGCAATAGTGTTCACAAACACACACGTAGAGACACAGATACAAAAACTCACACACACAAACTCACTCACTCAAACACACACACACACACACNATTCTATACCAGTGTTCACGCTAATTATGAGTGTAGATGAGAATTGTGAAATGCGAGACGAATTCAACTGAATACATCCATCTGCATGATAAATTTGAAACATTCACTCCTTGGAATTTTGAAACCGAAAAGCAAGGATTGAGTCACTTTGATTTATGCGCTTTGAAGGAAGCACTTTTTCATCAATCGATAAGTGTAGGTGTGTAATTTGACACCATAGCTGATAAGGTATATCAAATTGTGTACGTGTGTGAGTGTGTCCTAGAGGTATGTAATGTGAGCCTTCGAGAGACCGATTCCCCATATTCCTGAGCAATGGACATTGAGTCATGAGTGAGTTGTGACATGTGTTGGCTGTGATTCTTGGAGCTGTTGATAGAGAAAAACCCGTTCATTTATTGGGAAATAAGAGACCTTCCTTTTTATTCTCATTCTTCACAATTGTATCATTTCGTGACTTTCCGTTACAAATGAAAATATCATGAAAAGTCTTGACTATTACTGAAGGGATAATCACGTACGAAGCAATAGTGTTCACAAACACACACGTAGAGACACAGATACAAAAACTCACACACACAAACTCACTCACTCAAACACACACACACA
>CAMPET010000204.1:68701-84085 GCA_946803715.1 Beroe ovata | reverse complement strand
GAAACAGCGGAAATAATACACATCTTGAGACGCACACACATTCAATAATGAAGTCTCCGAGCCCTGAATACTCTGAACTCTGAAGCAGGATATTATAATCCTGTATTATGTGCTCTACATTGTGTGCGTGTAGTTTCATTATGGAGAATACTAATATATGGGGAATCCATACTGCTATATACAACTGAAGTATAACTGTTGCATGCAACAGTACAATGTTATTAACCACACACGACTCTATCTGACACACGATAGAGCAACAAAGTCCAACATGATGCTACCTTGAATGTGTTGGGCTGAGTAACATCGAATACCAGGACACAGCAATCTGCACCTCTGTAGAATGCGACTCCTGAAGTAGCAGTGAGTGAGAAGAATGTAACAGGATCTCTTCAGTACATATAGAAAGACTAATAAGACTGCAATGGGTGGTGTGGACCTAAGTTACCAATGCTTAAATCACAACAGGCAAAAAATGCAGTTTATTTTTGACTCAGATTTAAGATAGAAGACTTCCAATACCCACCTAAACTCTGAAACCTTTCTTGCCCAGCAGTATCCCAAATCTGAAGTGGTTCCATGTTTAATGGTTTCATTTCATTTTGGCATAGGTACCTAAATTGAAAAGTGTCCACCAAATAATGAGAATGTTTCATTATCAACTTCATTAACCTGCATTGTTACCAGTCTGTCATCCACTACAACTTCTTTGGTTAGAAAATCTGCACCAATTGTTGCTTTATACTGATTGCTGAACTTTTTCTGCACAAACTGATTCATCAATGATGTCTTACCAACTCTAAGAGAGTGACAAAGTCAATGCATCAATGATGTCTTACTAACTCTAAGAGACCGACAAATTCAAAGCATAGTATGAAATTTGAAAATGCCTTTTTTAAACAAAAGGCTGAACATGAAGTTTCTGAACTAACTTACCCACTGTCTCCAAGAATGATGACCTTCAATAGAACCTTCTTTCGTGTTGCCATGGCTACAGGGAGCAAGAATTTCAAAACTTATGTCAGAAACCTGTACAGCCAAATTGTTAGAAAAGATTGGAGCAAAGGGCTAAAAATTTAACCAATGATGCTTGATAGGATAATCACTGTCTCACAGACCAATAATAATTCTGACTTATCAAACATAGATCTATTCTCGTTTCCACAACCAGTTTATTGGCCGAAATAACCAAGAAACACTACCACAACCAATGAAACCAAGCCATGATCGATATTCCATTGAAGGTATGTGAAGGTTCACATTGTAGTATTGTACTCATCGAAGAAGCATTCAAATGAAACATTAGTGGAACCAAATTAAAGCACTATAGGTGATAATTGAGAAATATCATTAGATATGCCATTGTAATGAGAGAATATTCATTTGAGCGGATATTCATTATTCATAATTCACGAAAAGATAATTCAGTGGTCATTACACAAGATAGATAAATATACAAAATAATTATTTCTTTACGAAATAAGTCTTTCCTAATAGATGTAAAACGATTGCTAAGATTGTCTAATGCGCGGCGCGGTCTTGAAAGAGTCATAGCCAATAGCCATAGCGGGAATTGGAAGCACTTCCAAGCAACTAACCATATTGAGCAGTAATATTGTATTCAAATGCGAGGCTCTCTCTTATTTATCAGTGACGGGCGCAGCGTGTAAGCATTCTACCTGCGCGGCGCGTCACCCACGTACTGCGCGTCGCGACAGATATGTATCGAGCATCAGCACTTACAGTTGATTCATGGCACAGAAAGTGGACCTTGATAAAAGGTACAATTATCTCGTTAACGAGATGAAAATAACTAAGACTACCAATTCAATTATCTGAATTCAGATACAATTACATTTACAATGCCACAATAAACAATCCACATAAATGAACAAACAACATTGCACATGGACTTTGCTATCACATTTTCTTACGTTTAACAAAGCTAAAGCTACACCATTATAATCGAACTTCTTAGCCATCTCATCTTTGAGGATTGCAGACGACGACGTCGGATTAATTCTAAATGATTATCAGCATCATCAAATTTACAAATATCTATCCAATTCAAAGCCGTTTCGGTGTCTGTTACTTAATCCACACTGAACTTAATCCACACTGAACTACTTGGTAAGATAAGAAGATAAGGGTTCAAGTGGTAAAGGAGCAGTCTCGGTGCTAGCTCTAACCGGAGTAGGAGTCTCCAAGATGGGTCTCATCGCTTTACCAGGTAGAAGCTGTGGAGAAGCTGACATCAACTGTTGTACCTCTGTCGGAAGTGGAGGGGGAGCAATAGGGAACGATGGGGGAAGAGGCGCAGCTTTGCCCTGAGCTGTGTTGCTAGGAGCAGGAGCTGGATTGCTAGGGAGTGGTTTCGGGTTGCTTGGCACAGGGTTGCTAGTTGAGAATGGTGGGAGTTGCGGAGGGAAGGGACTAAGAGAGGTAGGTGGTTGGGGAGCTGTGTGGAGTGTTGGAGGGAGAGTACTGCTCATCGTTGAGTGTTGACTGAAGGACGGTGGAAGAGTGCTACTCTTGAGGGTCAGGGGAAGAGGCGCAGAGTGACTCACAGGTCTGGATGTGGGATCTGGGTTTGAGGGAATAGCGATACAATTACACATATGTATACAATTACACATATGTATATGCTTCATACACATATGCTTCATACACATATGCTTCATACACATATGCTTCATACACATATGTATATGCTTCATACATGCTTCATGATGTTTCATGACAAAGGAAAAGCCAAAGCGTTTATCAAAAGCCAAAGCACAGCGCAAACAACATAGACACACACAAACACACCTGTCACGACTGCATCCGATTTGACAGCTTTCCTCAACCCTTCATCACCCTGTCCCACTTCAGTTCCTGTGGTAACTGTGGGAGTTTCCTTGGTAACTGTGGAGGTTTCTGTGGGAACTGCCGATTCTGTGACACGTGGGGGGAATAGCTCAGCCTTGAGATCGGGGAGGAACTTGTCGATTCTCTCCCATGTTGTGAGCCACAGTGACATAGGGCGGTCGTCTGGGAAACAGGGGTAAGTGAGTAGAGAATAGGTGAGTAAGAGTGAGTGCCAATACGAAATGATATCAACTCAAATGGTTAGGGAAAGATGAGAAACTCTGAATAGTTGAGCTATATTTGACACAAATTGTCAAAATGTACCTGGCGCAGGGTTCAGTTCGTTAACTCTCTTCCTCTCCACCTGATAGTTATTATCTTCCTCAAACACAGCAGCATTGCTCATCACCAACAACATGTTCTTCAGATTCTCCGGGATTGCCTCGCACAGCATATCCGAGTTACCGCTGTGGATGTACCTGTCCATGAAATCCAGGATATCAAGCCACAGGTCAGTGAATCCAGGAAGCGCGAGCAGTGGACTCAAATGCTGGAGGAATGCTTTGCAGAGAAGAGTCGCTGCTCGCATCCTAGTCTCCTCAAGAGCGCTCACATCTGAAGTGATGGGCTCCAGGAGTCGTGCTAGTAGTGGGAATATGACCTGTCTGAAGCACGCTTCCCACTCCACTGCCGCCAGAGCTCTGAGATCGTGTGCCAGGAGTGCACGCTGGAGATACGTGAATCCTGCCTGCCGCACATCTTTCCTAGGGTCACAGCAGACCCTGGCTATGCCCTGGAGTAGAGGACACCAACACAACACCCATACCTCGCCCACTATGGGCTGGAGCGAGGTGTCATTGAGCGGGACTTTCTGTCCCTCAACTGAGGGCGGTTTGAACAGGCTTAGGGCGCGGGTGTGAAGCGTGTGCATGAGATCTAGGAGTTGTATCAGCCCGGTAACATGGTCCTTATCATCCTCATCTTTACACGCGGAGCTGTATGTCTCGGCAAACACTCGGACAGCATGGACACACAGGTTGAACGTGGCTGACCGCACTATGGCACTGTCCCTGATCACCAGGGACAGGGCTTCGCACGCCTTGCCCAGAGCACTGGGCTGGTGGTGGAAGAAGGTGTTGTGCAGACCAAGCTCAAGCTGGTTCTTGGTCTTCTCCTCGCCCGGGAATTCTATAGTCCACTGTGATATGTCTGCCTGGGGCTGCATCTTGGATTTGGGTAACTGGATCTGGTCCTCATCTCCCTCCAGTCCAAGCCATGTGGTGGGAGATCCTCTCCCTGAACTCTCCTCTGTCTCATGTGTAGCAGCTACCTCCTCAGTGACGGTCGAAGTGGATGACTCTGTCACTGTCATAGCTGAATCTGTGACAGCCGTTTCCATGGAAACATCACATTCTTCAGACACTTCTGGCAACTTGACAAGAACCGTCGGGGGTTTAGTTCCAGCTCCAGACATCTCAAGCAGGGCGAAGATAATCTTCCAATCATCGAGCGTGATCTCCGACCCAATGGATGCTCTGATAATCTCGAACAGTCCATAGCACACACTAGTGCTATTCTTCTGAGCGATGCCTGGTTTAAGGAGGAGTAACATGATGGTGGAATGCAGGACTCCCACAGATCGCGGCTCTCTGCCCACCATCCGAGCTGCTAGTCTGAGTAGGGTCACGATGGACCGCTCCACCAGGAACGAGTGGGTGGTGGCAGGGGAGATCAGGGAGTTGAGATGGTTGTGGACTGGACCCCATAGTCGTCCGAGTCGGTCACGGTTCTCGAGAACAACCGTTGCCAGCAACTCTGAAATGTGTCACCTGTTAGTTAGGTTGTTGAACAATTCAAAATAGACTCGATAGCGGTTTCACGAGGTAAGGATTGCCATCAAAACTCGGAAATATCTAAACTGACATTGTACAAACATTGAGAATTTAATCAATATCTAGTGAAACACTGACCAATGAATACAACACTGGAATACTCAGAGAACTCCGTCTTATTCTTAGCGTGAGCCTGAGGTCCAGAAGACAGTAGTATCAGCCAATGAACAAGCTCGGTTAGACTGTCCTCTTGCAGATACTTGCTGTCTGTGAACAGCTTCTGTGGGTGACATTCCTGCACACAGGCCTTGGCCTGGCGTTGTGCTTCTAACTCCTGTGTAAAGATTTGGAATGATAATACTATGAGGAATGAAGAAACAGTCCTTAATGGACACATTTTCACATATCTCGTGGCAGGGATTGGCCGACAGAAACCTATGCTGTATGCATAACCAATAAGGAAAAATGTTCTTGAGGGGACATCTCAACATCTGGTTGATATATCACACAGCTCTCTTACCTGTGTAGTCGGGCCTCGCCCAGTGGTATCAGCATTGAGAAGGGAGAAGATAGAAGAGAAGAGTCCCTGATCCGGCTTTGCTGGCAACCTCTCCTCCAACTGTATCTGTACGTGACCCTGTACAAAATCAAACGCCTGGTACAGCGAGCTGGGCATCAGATTAGCTTTGTACAACTGCAAGATACACTCCAGAATATTCTTCCATCCCTCCCTCAGGATGTCGCCATGGGTATGCGCCAGGGTGAACATAGTACGGGCCGTGAGCCGACACTTGGTGTTGCTGCCGAACTGGACTGTCATGGTTTCGGGAGTTTCACCCGTTGCTAGGAGACCGGTGAATTTGCAGAGGGAGATAATGAGGTTGTCAAACACATCCGAGAGTCCGTAGTGGGCGGACACGCTCGCGCACTTGTGGAATCCATCGATTGATTTCCCCGTGACATCGTCGTCAAGAGCGGTGTCGAATACGAAGGAGAGGGCAGCGACTGTTGGACCCCAGATTAGGGAGAAAAGAGTGCGGTTGTAGAGAGATATCTGGAGAGCGATGGGTATCAGAACACCTACAAAACTAACACGTGAGTCGTGAATCTGTGTTTTTGATCAAGCTGCAAGAGTTGACAAATTATATTACTTAAAGTGTAAAGCAAAGTAACTCAAAGTAACTCAAAGTAACTCAAAGTAACTCAAAGTTACCTAAGTTATCTAAGTTACCTGCTGGTTACAAGGGATATAGACAGCGTCCTCCTGTCTTCGTAGCATCACTTTCCACCGATACGACTCTCTCAGTTCACCCATGTGCTCATCGGGCATCTTGATCTCATTCTCACTGAGAGTGAGAACAGAGTGAGCGATTACAATGATGACACATGAGATTAACTGGCATCGCTTGAAATTGGGAGTTTGACTGGAAAATCTTGCCAGATGTTATCAGACCATCGCAGGCTCAATCAGCTGTTTCAACTTCTTCGAAGACTATTCAAACTTATTGTACAACTCAACGTGTGAACTTTACCTGATGGATTTGAATATGTCCTGTAACATCTCAGGAGGAAAGTCCATATCGTTGTTCAGTCCACGCTGATTCCTGATAAACGCAGCGCAATCCATCTTCTTGATAGTTGTGTTCTTGTTATGCTGGAGTGGGAACAGTTTATAGGTTAGAAATTGTGGTTACCTCACTTCATCAAAAATCACATGATATTAGAAGGAGCAGTTTCCCCAGAAAAATTCAGTGGAAGTGAAACCTGGTCAACGTTGAGAATGATGATAGCGTAAGAGAGGATGAAGGCAGAGTCGACATTGGCGAAACCACTCGTATACTGAGTACCAGCTGTCTCCTGAATGAGTGCAAATTAGTGATGAGTGCAAATTAGTGATGAGTGCAGATTAGTGATGATACACGAGGTATAGACTGCTATATTTCTGGAGATCTCATCGCGCAGCTGAGCACAGAATTCCAAAGCTACTGCTCGGATTCCAGATTTGAGTAAGTATTCACACTGATACTCACTATCCAGTGGCCGGAAAAACAAGTCATGATCCTCTCGATAATCTGAGCTTCACCAGGGAGACGGAATGTCTCCAGGAAAATCCTCAGAGCTTCATGGATCTTCAGATTCCGGAAATCAAATGCCCTACGGCGGAGTTACTGTTAGAAGATTCAGATCAGGATTTCGAGGTTTGTTCAGAAGAATCTTCCTTAGAACCCAAAAATATCTGCCTTGTTCAAACTTACTTGACAAACTCAATCAAATACTGCTCGTTTTTCTTCTTTCCCAAGAATTCCCCGATCTGCATTTTATCGAGGTGAACATTTGTGAAGAGGAAATGTGAAAGTTCTTCTTCCTTTGTGCTTTTCAAGATACCTGAAACAGGATTGACAGCTGAAGCTATTATTTCAATTTTCGAATTCTCCCTCAGGCGATCCTAATTTCTCCCAAAATCGATCAATCTCCCGTTTCCAATATATATTCAGTTCCATCTACCTTCCTGCACGAGATACTTAATTCCATCACTTGGGTTCTCATTGAACTTGTTACTCCCTGTGACCAGCTTGTTCTTATACTCCTTCCTGCTCTGCAAGTCCTCGTACGAGGGCAGATTACTGCCTTCCTCGGGGACTGTACTCCCACATAGCTCCTCCTGGGGGAACAATCATTCCTTATATGGTATGAACTGTTCACGATCCAAACTTGCTGAACTACGTACAACATCAACTATTTTTAGTTAAAATTTCAATTAAATGGTTTATACCTCTTGACATTGTAGAGCGATAACGTTTACAACAGCAAGTAGAGCGTCCAGAGAAAGGAGATGTGTGACGTGGAGACCTAACAAATGGTCACGTGATGCGTCAATTGTCACGTGATGAGGCTAGCTATAGTCACGTGATTTCATCCGAGGCTAAACACCCGGGGCTGTTCACAACAACATGATAAATGCGTAAAAATCATGATAAACCACGCCCTTATAACTTACCCGAAACAGGGAACGCATTTTTGCTGAGCGCTTTGGTCAGGTCCTCGTAGATGTTAGCACAGTAGTTGTGACAATCGTAGTTCAGATATAGTTCAGGAATAAGACCAGGTAGTCTGCAGAGATGGACCAGAGCTTCTAGTGCCAGTTCCCGTCTTTCGTATATACCTGAAGAAATGGGGTATCATAGTGCTGTGCGCCAACTAAATGATAAAGTTCTCTGTCATAACCTGAGTATTGCTGTCTGTCGAGGGATTGAGTCGTGAAAATTGAAATTTCGTCTAGACAGGAATTTAATGTACATTTTAAAATATGGTGCATTTTTCCATGCCAATCCTCACCTTTGCTGGGGTCAGCAACAACTATTTCCATTAGAATCGTAAGATATTTCTCCACTTGGAGCTTCATATGGCATCTCAAGTTTTCGACCATCAAGTTACAGATACGCAGAGCATAAACCATCTTACTCAGAGAATCGCCCTGTGGAATATATGGTTGTTATGGTAACCGAGGTTTTTTTCTATCGCGCTGCTGCTCACGCGTCACATCACTATCGCGTGATATGTTACCTGGACCAATCGGAAGAGAGCTCTGGCTATCTCGTTCTGACAAAGAGACAGTAGCGAGGGGAAGTTTGCGAAGTTTGCACCACCAGTTTCCATGGCAACGCTGAGAAGACTCAAGCCAATGGATATCATGTCGCTTGTGTTATGCCTGACCAAATGGAGAATCAAATATGAAACATTTTCAAGAGATTTGATCTGCGCGCGCGTCTCTATCATCACGTGCAGAAATTCCCATTAAGTACAACTCTCCAGAACTCACGTGTCGACGGGATTAATGATGCAACCCAGGAAGCTGAGCAGTTCCCGGATACATGCTATCCCATAGGGCGGAGAAGGTTCCGATTCATCATCGTCGGACTGCAGGAATTTCACTCCGCGAGAATTCGTGAAATTGTCAATTTCCCGGACTGATTCCTCGCCTGGATAATTGTGATCGGATTCATGATTCCGAGGAACGTAGGATGGAGAAATTTCACAAATTTGAGAATTTTGATCTCGGGATTGTTATTTAATTTCACACTTTCACCATTACAGTATCATGCCGTCATTCTATGTTGATATGAGTTACATCTGTAGTTCAACAATTTGATATTTTACTTTGGCACGCAGCATTTACCTGCTTTTGTAACGAATTCTCAGTGGACTTAATGCTTATACTCATTATATTAGTGTCAGCTCCATTGTCAAGAAGTAAAATAATAACCATCGTTCATTTCCGCTTTCAGGAAATTGAGATTATAATGCACGAAAATAAGATTACCTTGATATTAGCTAAAATGCTCCCTAAGTGACATTTTAATCGTCTTTGCTGAATTCCTTTCCGTTTATTAAAATAGGGGATGTTCTGTAGATTTTGGTTACGAGAGCTTAAGGCCATGATTGCTTTAATGTCTCGCGGGAACTAGCTTGTTGATTTGATAATGGTTCATTTAACGTGGTTAAATGAAATTTCTGTCAAAGATGGTTTCGAATATTTCACTTCAACCTGTAGAGATTCTAGACGTCAGTTTTACCTTGTTGTCTCTGATTTACGACAGGCTCACTTCACAGTCACTACAGTGATACCTACCTTTAGTTGGATCCACAAGTACATTTCCAATGGTATCACTCTCCAATAAACTGTCAACTTGCGAGGTGGTGTCATCGACAACTGACACCGCGTCAGCATTACTCGCAGTTTCTGTGGTGTCAATGTGAAAGCAACACGAGATTTACCAGAGTGTTGCCATGACAACACAGTTACCATGGTGATAACGAACCACTACCTGTAGCGGCTACATCACTCATTGTGAGAACCACAGGAGGGGTACTTGCTTCAGCTGCAACTGTGACGTCACCAGCTGATATGACATCAGAAGTGACGTCACCGACTTTCGATGTTGTAACATTATCTTGGTCTGGTGATTGCTCTGAAAAGATATCCTGTGAAAAGATTGTCGGTAAAAACTCATAAAATCATCCAATTAAATCTAACAAAACAACTATAGGTTAAACAATAAAACACCAAACATTTAATTAGACAATACAAAATAAAACGAACAAAGAGCTAAAGAGAAAACAAAAGATCCATCTGCACCAGCAAACTAACGAAGGAATACGCGTACGCAAAGAAGCGTAAAAACGTAACCAAACAGAGAAACAAAAACAAACAAACAAACAATCAAACAAACAAACAAACAAACAAATAAACATCCACTTTATGCTCACCAGCAGTTTCAGTAGGTGTGTCCGTGTCTCCAGCAGCTGTAGCTGAGGTAACCGGGACAGATTCACATTCATTTCCAGTATTCTGTGACGCTGATGCTGCTGTGGTGTCAGGGTACTTAGCAACGTCAAAGATAGAGACAGAGAGCGGGAGGTAGGGAAGGTTCAGGAGGGAAAATGGTTCATTCATGAGACTTGTCATCATGTTACCATGATCGTGATCAGGGTTTAGGGGGATTTTCGCTCGTGTTCTACTGCGTTTCGAAATATAGTTGCTGCAGGATCATCGTAATACACACTATGATAATTAGTCTTCATGTTACTATATTCGTCACATTTAAGCTAATTAATTTGATTTTAATTGATCGCCTGGCGGTGACGATGATGGAATACGCATAAGTGAATAAGCTCTCGTATTTTGTAGATTTGCTCCATATTCTTTCCTACCGATACTATGTGTACCCCTTTTCACCACCAGTCCACTTTGCTAACAACTTCCAAGATGTTGTAATACGACTATGTTATAGTAGGTACATATATTATCCATATGATGATATTAGAGCAGTTACTGTAACTACTCTATAACTATCACAGTTACTCCAATCTAGCAAAAGGAGAGGGGGGAGGGAGACTTGGGAACCAACACCTGCCCATAATACAGGAGCATGACATATTCAAACGCTGAACAACCAGTAACCTATCTTCCTCATTTTGCGATGAGAGACTCAGGGATCGTTTATCCTCGAGAACGAGGTTTAGCGATATATGCACCGGTGATCTCTAACATAAGCAATGAGTAGGTTGACGTTTACTTGAGTTGATGTAACGAACCATATATCATCAAAGTCCGAATATTTATTAGCTCTGAATTATATTATAATTTTTCAACACCAATTGTCGCACACACACACACACACATAAACTCACCGATTGATGATGCGTCACCATCCTGAGTGTCACCACCTCCTGACACCTGTTCGGGTGTCGCCTGTGTCGCTGTATCACCTTCATTAGATATCGTTATATCTGCCTCGTCAGCCTGAAAAAGGAGTTTCTATTTCAAGACATGAAGTTATTAAACCACCTGCCCCCATTCTTTCTATAGCTCATTAACAACACCCGCGCCGTCACTTCATTAACACTGTTTCCATAGCAACGCTATATCCCCATAGCAACTCACTACGCCAGTGTTGCTACACGGACTCTCTGCAGCACCTCTCGTCATCCTTCCCTTCGTTTTCCGCGATCGCTGTCGACGCTTGTTCCGCCGCGATTCCGCTACGTGAAGTCCGCGCTCGAGTGCTTTTCGTATGGAGCTCGCTGACGCCAGCGTTAGGTCATCTTCTTCAAAGCAAGGTAGTCTGAGGGGAGAATAACAATTTCCCTGTCATCCTTAAGTCTAGACAATGGAATTTCCCCTATGCAATAATCGGAAGGTTAATGGTTCAGCCACGGCAATGCTACATTAATCGATAGTTAATCGTAGACTTTACTGATTTTCAGTTGCGTTACTTACCTGACAAATAGCATCTGAGCCATTTCAATGAGCGTTTGTTCGGCCGTCTTCCGTAGTAACTCTGAAAAGTCACATATCAATAGTTTGTATTCTAGGTAACTACCGTTTTTGGATGTTTAAGTGGCATTTCCATCACAATTTAATGGTTTGACAGCGTGCAAGTTTCAGTTTTGCAGCAATATTTGAGGTTTAGTTAGAATGTACTTGAGCGAGCCCCCAGATAAGCATGATTGGTGTCAGTAAATGAAGAGTACAGCAATGCTATGTTGTACAGTTCCACGTGGCCAAAATTATCCCAATTTCGAAGATAAATGCGCGTGACGCGCTTACGATCAACATATTTGCCTGTCGCGCGCTACATTTTCACGCGAATAGTTGGGATTTGCCCGAAAATGTGACAGATATTTCACAATAAGTGGGAGTGTGACCGTGATTATTACTGACAACAATCAATTGTCAGCAACAGACAACATTAACTAACCAGAAAGTCTCATCTCGAAACATATTCTGAAGCAGCTCTGCATTACTTCACATACTGACTCATTGCTCAACATTGATCCAACCGGCGTCAATATCAGAGTTTTCAATACCTGCGTGTGATATCAATTAGCCAATTAGTCAATCAGGTAATTAGTTTATCAGATATCAAATCTTTAGGTATTGTCTTACTATTCGTGTAGGATATAATATTCACCAGAACATGGTCCCTGGATAGGAAAAGTTTGGATATTTGTATGATACCCGATGAATAGTACATAATCATGACGTTTTGTACCTGCAATATTTTCATAAGCACCACTTCATCACTTGCTGGATCAGTGCCAACAAACCGTGCGTGAGTGACGGCATCAGCTATTGCTTCAATCCCTATCACACTACTAGGATGAGCCGTGTCTGAAAATAGTGGGAAATTGGGAAACCTTCATTCAATCACACATTCACTCAACACGCTCAATCACACATTCACTTAACACGCTCAATCACACATTCACTCAACACGCTCAATCACACATTCACTCAACAGGCTCAACCACACGCTCAACCCTACTAACACCTCACCCAATCGCCTCTCTTTCTGTATAATATGATTGCCTCGTACATGACTGCCAATATATTGAAGCCCCTATAATACACAATACGCTGATTACAATGTGGTAATTAACATGCAACTGAGTCGTGTCGGCATCGAATCTCTCTCGGGCATTTTTCGTACGTCTATGATTCGTTGTTGTCAAAACTTACATCAGTTTTGGTAGAAAATGTACACTAGAAAGGGTTTCTGTAGCTAGAGTCGAATAGTTACTGTGTTACCTTATGTGTGTCTTTCGAGAGCGCCCCCAAAACCCGCAAAATTTACACTCCCGACTCAACTCTCGAATACACACGAACACAAGGAAATATTTTATCCTCACTCACCCAGTAAGTTGTACGAGAGTATCTTGTTAATTGCACTGAGTGCAACGCCAGTGATGGGTCCCGTGGTTTCGTCACTTCGGATAACCTCAAGAAATGGAGCTAGGAACGTGATACTGCTCACGTCACTCAGATCTGAAAATAATGAAATAATTCCGAGCGGTGGATATGATATTCTCATCCCAATGATCTTAGATAGGGCATGCTACTTTAATTTTTCATCAAGAATAAGTTTGCCATCCTCTTGATACATAAACTCTCTTGCCACTGAACAAGAGATTGAATTCATCAAATCAAATCATGATCGAGATCCCCATCGATGAAAATTTCATCCAATTCCACTGATTAGATATAATAGTCAATTTAGGAAAACCACACGTATCCGTTATTAGACACTCTCATCTTATCCTAAAAATACTGCTTTGATCGTGAATTTCCTTATATGGGCATGGGAGAGAGAGAGAAGACATTAGTGCTTGACAGATCTTTAGATCCGCAGTTTTCCGCGGATTGTGAAATCTGTTCATTGTAGCGAGATTAACTACTCGGCGACTGAGTGACTATCGCACTCGCGACTAACACTGTCATCTCATGTCAGCACTTCCAGACAATTTCGGATGAATTTGTCATGAGCGTTGTACAGATTTGCAGTGCTTGCGTCAGTAGACAGTAGAAGTAGTCAGTAGATCGTCCGTTTCGAGTCTAATCAGTGTCATGGAGCATTTAGAAACGTTAGTACTCAGTTTTAACAGTTCAATCGTTCATTTTTCGTTCAGAATCCAGCGAAACGCTTTCTGTCATTTTCAATGCATGCGACAGTCAAGTGAACCATCACTTATAGATCACGTCATGGTTTCTCAGTAATAATCATAGATCACGTCTTGGTTCCTCAGTGATAATTTTGGGACACCTTCACTTCCTTCTCTCACTGGTACCTCAATGTCTGAATTGGTTGCATTTTCCATTACCGTTGCGAAATTGTGTTAGATAACAACAAAAATTCCACCGCTAAATGTACCTAAGAATTAGGATAGAATTTCTGGTGTTCCGCTGGTTGCGGACTCAGACAATAGAAACAGTGGTATAAGTCTTTAATTGTTTCAATTGTCTGAGTTCGCAACCAGAGGAATACCAGAAATTTTCTTCTAATTCTAAGTAATTATACGACTCTTGAAAATAACCCCACTCCAAATGCTAAACGCACCATTGGCAAATATACCCTACCTTAATTCTTGCTTATGATCAATAGTGTTATTTACATATGCTGATCAATCGATAGTTTATAAGGCGATAAACTGTTGGTGTAGAGCTATACTACAGTCAACCAGGAGCCTCTATAAATTAGAGGTCCATAAGGTCACCTCTCTGTAGTTTTTATTCTATGTAGGAGCTCTTAAGGTTGAGTATGTATCTATACACACCTATTATCCTCCTGTAGGCACATAGTTTTTCAGTGTAAATTTCGTAATTTCGTTATCTAAATCTGGTTCCATCACAATTGTGAGATATCATGTTATCACTCAGTGATTAGATAAGTGCAGGTGCACTCTCTACTCCATAGGTATCGTGCCACCTTATTACCATATTTACATGTGTTGTAGTTGTAAATTCACCGGAAGTTTTTTGAAAGATTTTATCGGAATTTACTCGAGAATATTTGTCCTGCCGCGCGTCATAATCATTCGTCATTACGAATCACAAGGAGGGTAGTTTCAAGCAGTCACAGCTTAAACAACAGCAGAAGTTACATTTCACGAATATAGGTATCGAGTTAATAACCCACTCTGTATTGGTCCTAGATGCTCCTTCAGGTTGTGGAAACTTTTCAGTAATGAGTTCTGACACTCCTCCTGTGAAGATCACGACTTATTATGTTAACATACTGTCAGTAGTCATAGGTAACTGACCTTCACACCTACAGTTAGACCGTCAGAGGAGGTGACAACTTACAGTCAAACTGTCAGTACATGTGACAGTCGAACTGTCAGTAAATGTGACAGTCGAACTGTCAGTACATCACACTCACATGATACGTGTGTCCTGCCCATCTTCCTGAAGTCCGTATCGCTGACACCACCAGTATCATCTCCCCCTTCACTATGGATAGTCCATTGGGAACAATCTGGTGTCCGAGGGGAGCTCCGGGATTTGAGTCCATCCTACAGGTGTCACGAGGTGTCAGCAAGTGTTAACAGGTGGTGTCAGGAGGTGTTATCCGGGTGACAGTAATTCTGTAGTGACAGTATGGGTAGTGACAGGTCATTTAGTATGACAATATGTGGCAGGTGCTATCATATAGAGGTGATAAAGGGGGTATAGGACTGTGCGGCGGAGGACTGTGCGGCGCAGGACGCTACGGCGGAGGACGCTAAGGCGGATTTTCCCCGGAGGTGTTTTCCAGCATTGCCGACATGGCGGAGAATACCTACCCACACCGCTCCCTACCTCATGTCCCTGCACACACACACACACACACGCACACACCCACACACGCACACACACACACAC